>VWPU01014280.1:62465-284522 GCA_013398955.1 Callaeas wilsoni | reverse complement strand
GCTCCTCGCGGTCACCGTCCCTGAGGTGTCTGAGGACAGACTGGACGTGTCCGTGCCGCTGCCGGCTCCTGGCTTGCACTCGGTGATCTCGGAGCCCTTCCCCACGCTCACGGCTGCTGTGCCTACAACACCCAGAAGGCCCCGCGGAGCCGCTTCCGCCGCCGGGGCGGGCCGAGCCGAGCTCGGGGCCGCCGCCGCCGTCATTGCGGACGGGACGATGTCTCGCTGCAGCCCCGCCGCCGCCCGCCTGCTCGGCCGCTTCCTCCGCCGTGAGTACCGGGACGAGCCCTCCCGGCCCCGCCGCGGGGGCCGCGGGCAGCGCTGGGGCCCGGCCGGGCCAGGCAGGGCAGGGGCCGGGCAAGGTCACGGCGGAGCTCGGCCCGCGGGCACCGGGGCGGGACACGGAGTGTTCCCGGGGGTCCCCGCGCTGCTCCCGGCGCTGCTCCGGGCCCTCACTGGGCGTTCGGGGCAGGGGCACGCCTGGCTGCGAGGTAGCTGCTTGTAAATGTATTGGGCAGTTTTCCCGTGGAGGGTGGGCGGCCGCAGGTGGGACACGGAAAGGTTGTTCTCGGCGTTGTGGCCCCGGAAAGGCTCCAAAGGGCAAGGGCCGGAGGGAGCCCGTAGGGGTGGGGCTGGTCACTGCGAGGCCTGGAGGCCTCTGGAGGCCCCTGAATTACCCTGAGGTTTCAGCACAGCGTGGTAAAGTTCTTTTTGTTGACAAGAATAAGGTTACAGGCCTCACTTTGTGGAGAACACGAGCAGTCTGAGATTAGTACTTCAGCTCGAAACATTTAGTATGTGTTGTTCTGAACATTACAATAAAATAAAGTGCTTTCCGCCTCCCTTTTTTCTTTTCAGTGTGCCTTTTTTTGGTGCAGGTAGTGCTGCATCCTCTTGAAGAGGAGACTTATAGTGATAGAACAAGGGTAGTGGCTTCAAAGTGAAAGAGAGTAAGTTTAGATTGGATATTAGAAAGAAGTTATTTACTGTGAGGAAACTGGCACAGGTTTCCCAGAGAAGCTTTGGCTTCCCCATCCCTGGAAGTGTTCAAGGCCAGGTTGGATGGGGCTTGGAGCAAACTGGGACAGTGGAAGGTGAGTGAGATGGTCTTTAGGGTCCCTTCCAAGCCACACCGTTCTGTGAGATCAATATGGGTATGCCCAGGCACAAGAGCAGTTACTAGGAATCTAAACAGAGGAATTTGTGCATTAATTTGGTTCTTGCGGCTGAAAATGAATGAACAAACTTAAACCTACCTCATGACTGCACACAGAGTGTTTTTGGCTGGGTGGGATGGTGACTTGCAGGTCGGGTAACATGATCTCACAGCCATAGGCTGCTCTGAGTAGTTCCTGTGGCACAACTACTGTCCAGGTGGGTATCCATTCCTGCCTCTTATTTTCCATGAGCAGGACCGGGAAACTATTTATGCTGTTAATTTCTGCCACTTCAGCTTTTTGAATTGGCACCCTTGGTCCCAATGAGAATTGGTTCTGATGGAGGGGAATAGATGGGCATGTAGCACCTTCCAATTTAGTTTAATTTATTCTCCCAGCAAAGCTACTCTTGAGTGCAGTTTTATGTGTTAAAATTCCACATTGTTCCCTTTACAAACAGCAGTAAGAGATTCAGAGAATAGTTCTTAAAATTATTTTGAGGGGTAGGAAGGAGGAAGAAATCGAAGTGGCTCAAGAAGTGTCTTTTTGCAGCAGTTCATGAAGTCTTTTACAGAAACTCCTGCAAGATGAAATAGTCCTTCATTGGAAGTCTTTGGTTTGATACTCTACCCTTTAAAGACTGCTGAAACCTTAAATTTGGACTTTGTACATACATTTTCACTAACAATTAACATCTGCTTCTCTTAGTGACTTGAAATCATGAGTTTCCAGTGTGTTGTGTTGCAAAAGAGATGGAAACTCTGTTGGTGCATTGCTGAAGGAAACATGCAGGGTGTGTATCCCTGAGGTTGAGATCAGGAAGTTGTGGAAATGGAGTATGAAATATGTCAGTGACTGGTAAGTGCTGCTCAAAGGTCAGCTCAGAGCACTGCTTGGGTATGGACAGTCAGGAGAGACCTGTGCTTCTCCATACCCCGCCTTGAAGAGTTTTTGAAGGCATCTGAACGGATCGGAGAGTCAGGATTAGGGATTCCATGTCCTGGATGTGTTAGAAGGCTTTGGAGAGCTCTTAGATTAAAAGATTACAGTAATTACGTGAGTAACCCTGGCAAAGGATTGCTGCAGAAATACCAATCCAAACCGAAGAATTCCTTAATTGTTTTTATATCAACAGTGCGGAGCGAGGGAAGTTCACAAACCTTTATGTGCTCACATTCTTGGTGGAGGATAGCTGGGGAAAAGCATCTTGTTGGCTTACAAGAAATAGAGGATTTGTACTGAGGAGAGACTTTTTGATTAGGAAAGAGAGACGTGTTGAAAGAACTGAAAAATTTCTTTCTGTCGTTTCCCGCTAGTCCTCGATTTGTTTTAATGTATGGATGTAGTGTAGGCATTGCATCTGCCCCTTGCAGCCTGATTCATTTACTTAGTTCCTCAGCTCCTCTTTCATGGTCACTGATTGGGGTTTCCATAATTAACAGGAATTTGGCAAGGGAAGGGTGAAGAGAAGAGAGCCTGGGGACTGATAAACAGGAATCCTCTGAATGCATAATCCTCTTAAACAAAGGAGTAAGATGTTTTGAACAATCCCTCAATAGCATGAAGACTTCTTTGTCATCAAGGAGCATCTTCTGCCTGTGTAACTGATAACTTCAGGGGTGAATTCTGGAGATGGGTTTGTGCTCCTCTGCACTGTCAGGAGCTCCCCAGAACTGTTCCTTTTGCATCCTCCTCAGGCCTTGCATTTGTTGGCAGAGGAGGGAGAAAGGAGGTGGTCATAAAAATGTAAATTAAACAAGTAGAAAATAAGGAAAGGAATTCTCAGGAGCAAGCTGAAGGTCCATAACTGATGGAATATAAAGAGGGGAGTTTGGGATGTGTGTACAGAAAAAAAGACACAGCATTTTAAGTAGCACTCCTTGCACCTCAGTCCTTCCCTGAGTTTCCCCTGCAGGGGCCTCCTTTTCCCCACTTACATTGGAGCTCTTATGATTTCTAAGGCTTTCTTCTTTCCTTACATAGCTTATAGAAAAGAACAGGAGTATCTTCCTTCATCTCCAGGTTCTGTGGCTATTTCAAGGAGCAATAGAGGAAGAATTTCAGTCTTCTGGCAATGTAGGTGTCAGCTCAGGTCCTTGGGGAGAGGAATCTGCTGTTTCACCTTGCTTTTATACTGGGCTTGTTTTATGAGCAGCCTCAGATGCTACCTCAGCTTCCAGATTTCCTGATCTTTTTCATTTGGACTAAATATGGGTGAGAAGGAGACACTTTGATTAGATTTGTGTCCATAGGAAATCTTACAAGAATTCCTGAAAATAATAAGTTTTGAGCTTTGTTTAGTTTGGATGAAGGAGAGATTCAGCCTGTAGTATCTGTGCTGTCATCTGGTTTGCACAACCCGAATAAGGAAGGGCTTGGACTAGATGACCTTTAAAGGTCCCTTCCAGCCCAAACCATTCTAGGATTCTATGAAATGTTGCTTGAGTTGCATTGTTTTAAATAAGATTTGTGCCTGTGACGTGTTGCTGCTCAAGGAGTGCCTGAAAGCTCCGTGTAAAAAGTATTTAAATTCCATGTGTGCTTTAACATACCTTGTAAATGGATCAGTTTTCTTTTTAACATGTAAATTCCCGTTTGGACTCCATGGTAAATAATAGGGTATTTCTCTGGAAAGCTTTGTTAATCGTAATACAGAAGTGAGCTTTAAGTCCTGCTTGAGCCTATGGATTGTGAGTTTTTTCCCTAAGAGGTAAATGAGATGGATTTTCCAGTTATTTGTACTGCAGTGAGTTCTGCTCTTGGCTGGGGCCTTGTTGCCTGGAAATGCCAGAGTAACCAGCAGCAGTGTGTGATGTTGGAGTAACTCTGTCCCTTAGTTTCTAATAAGGTTTCTTGACTGTAAAACAGCTGGCTTTCCATATAGAGGCTTATACCCCATTGCTAAATTTAGATCTTGCTTTTCAAATCTCCCCTGAGACAGCAGGGGTTGGGTACTTGAGCACTTTTCATAACTGCTTGGTTTTCCTATAGAATGCACCAAAGTAGGCTCTTGCCACAGTACATCTCACTTTTTGGCTATGCAGCAGTTAAAGTATTGGAAAACCAAAACAAATGCATCTTGTTATTTCTATAACTTTATTTTTAAACCACAAAGTGAACAGGGGTGGGGCAGAAATGAATGGTCTGACTGGGAAAGATTGTCCAGTCTCTTATTTTATTTTTAATACACCGTCCTAAAGGTCTATTACATGCCTTTGTTGAGCATGGTAATGTTATCTTAGAACTCTGACTTGACAAAATATAATATTTCCCCTGTGCTTTTGGGAAGAGTTGGATTTGATAAGACTTGTCCTTATGCTCTAGGACTTCATCTGGAGCCTTCACCTTTGTTATTTGGCCTGTAATTTAGATGTGGGCATTAAAATAGCATCACCAATGGGTTTGGGTTTTGCTAGTTCACAGCTAAAGAGCAAAATTTTTTAAAAGATTTTTTTTCTCCAGTCTTCATGAAGCAGCATGCATTTACATCTAAGCACCCAGATTTGTTCTAGTAAAATCAATTGTCTGAACGGGTTTGGAAGTTGTGAAGCAAGTTCTAGGTGGAAGCTGAGACTTGGCTTCTATTTCTGACTCATACCTGCTGTGAACTTGGGCATGCCATTTCCACTTTCCACCTGTTTCCTTCTCATCTTGTATCTGTCCTAACTAAATTGCCAGCTGCTTCCACCCAGGGCTTGCCGTTTGTGCCACGTGGAGCAGAACCTCATCCTGACCCATGGCCCTGCTGATAACTGGGGCAAACGTTCCTGCTGCAGGTGGGGCCAGGAACAGAAGTACAGAACTGTATCAAGCCACTTAAAAAAACCCCAAAACTCAGACTCATCCAGCCCAGAGACTGCAAGGTGATTTTTAGGGTTTTTTTTTCCCATAAATCGCTGCAAAGATGTATTGCTCTCCAGACATTTGCCCATGCTAAGCTGCCTCTCTCTGGAGACAGCAGATGGCTCAAATGTATAGCCAGGCTTTTTGAACCAGCTGCATTTTCTCTGAAGGAAGGCCATACAATAATGTAAGAAGCACACATAGTTTTCAAGAGTAAATCCACACAAAGCTAAATTCTAAGCTGCCTTTTAGATATCAGTGCCTAAATTTTTTTTTATATAGTTTAGAAAATGCTCAAAAGCTTTTTATCCTTGAAAAATACATTTATACAGTCGTCTGAAAATGGAAGATTGACAAACGTAAGCTTTCAAAAACATTTTTGTGCAGTGTTATAAATATCTGAAAATAGAATTGAAATGAACAGTTGAACTGGGAGTGTAGAATTGCTGTAAGGTGCAGAGAAGTGACTATTTGTCAGTTTGTCAACAACAAGGAGCCTGTGGAGTGTCCCTCACTGGAGCTATTCAGGAACCATCTGGGTACAATCCTGTGCCATGTGCTGTAGGGTGACCCTGCTTGAGCAGGGAGGTTGGACCAGCTGACCCACGGTGATCCCTTCCAACCTGACCCATTCTGTGATTTTGGTTTTGATTTTTTTCGAAGTACTGAAATTGCTCAGTGACAGATCTGTGGCTAGCAAGCATCCCTCTCTTACTTGGCAGGGGGATTTGTCAGTGGTTCGGCACAGACTCTGTAAAACTTAGATCTGAATCAGTTTAGTGTTGCCTGTTTGTTCTTTCCCCTTGCAGGCCCATTTTCAAACACTCATTCCCATACTCCTGGAAGCCTGGAGTGTTCTCCCCAAGGCATTGCTGGTGGTGACGACTGTAACAGCTCCTTCCCAAGGGAGAGCATCCTCTACTATCCTCAGGGCTGGATTTCATCCAGGCACATCTCATGACCATGAGGGATTGCCTGAGTGGTTGGGCTCAGGTAGATTGATTCCCTGCTCTCCTGACCAGCATTCCAGCTGTTCCTGTTTTTATTTTGCCTCTCCTTTGCTAGAGGCAGGCTGCTCTTCACCAGATGTGCCCTGGAGTTGATGCAGGTGCAAGGCCTTGCAGCCCTGCCCTCAGCAGAGGGCAGAGATCATCCTGTACTGTCTTCTGTAGCTGTGGCTTCTCTCTCCCCTCCCACAGCCAGCCTGGTAGCCCTGTTCATTAAATCTCAGCCTTAGATATGTTTTCATAAAATCATGAAATCACAAAATGGTTTGGGTTGGAAGGTGACCTTAAAGATCATCCTGTTCCACGTCCATGCCATGGGCAGGGACACCATCCACTAGACCAGGTTGCTCCAAGCCTCGTCCAGTTTGGCCTGGAACACTCCAGGGATGGGGCAGCCACAGCTCTGGACAACCTGTGCCAGGGCCTCACCACCCTCACAGTACAGATTTTTTTTCTTATATCCAATTTAAATGTGCTCTCTTTCAGTTTGAAGCCGTTCCCTCTTGTCCTGTCACAACATACCCTTGTCCGTAGTCTTGCCCCATCTTTCCTGTAAGTTCCCATCAGGTACTGAAGGGAATTAGGTCACCCCAAAGCCTTCACTTTTCTAGGCTAAACAATCCCAATTCTCTAAGCCTTTCCTCATAGCAGAGGCTCCATTCCTGCCCTCCTCTGGACTCACTTCAGCAGCTCCACATCCTTCCTGTGCTGGGCCCCAGAGCTGGAGGCAGCTCTCCAGGTGGGATATCACCTAAGAGGGGCAGAGGGGCAGAATCCCCTCCCTCGACCTGCCCACCCTGCTTTGGATGCAGCCCAGGATACAATTGGCTTTTGTATGGCTTTTCCTGAGGATTTCACGTGGATTTTGTCCCTTACTGCTTTGTATTTCCTGGCATAATGAGTTCTGCAACAGTATTTGTTGTGATTTGGGTTAAAACCCTGCAGGTCACGAAGCTGAAGTGCACTTTTGCCAGTTTCCTTACAAGTTTACTGCATCCTAGTCTGTACCTTTCTCTACGGAGTTTTCCTTTGTGTCTGTGTGAAGTTGAGGATTTGCTGCAGCTCCTTAGAGAACAGCAGAAGGTGGCTGGAGTTAAACCCTGGGTTTGCTGGTGCTTTCTAAGATCAGAGTAAGGACTTTAGATTTACCAACAGCACTGATGTCTGTAGGCTGCTTCTGGCATGGTTTGGTTTTTCTGTTCACTCCTTTGAATACAACTGAAGCATAAAAGCAGTGTAGCACTAAACTGTAGTTGGCAAAAGAGAACTGTGTATCTCTGTGATGGAAATGTGTGTGTATGTGGATCTTAAAAAGTTTCTACATATTTACTAACCCATAGAAATTCTGTTATTATAATAATTTTATAATGCATCTTAACAAATTCTGTGGATTATTATAAGAATACTTTTTAATTTCTTTCTCCATAAAAGCTTTTACTCCCTTCCTAAAAAGAGAAAAAGAAAAAAAATATTCCCTTGTTCAGATGTGCCTGAGTATGTATGTGGAACAGTCTGGGGACCATCATTCAGGATCTGTTATTTTGATTCCAACTGCATTATTTACTTCCTTAAGTCTTAGTTGCTAAAGATTTAAAAGAGCTAAAGGGGTATATAGTAACATATTGGTGTATATTTTGGGATCCTGTATTAGGATTGTGCCTTCCTGGGGTCACTGTATGTATAAATTAAGGTTTTTCTGTCAAACAACCTGCAGGGAGTAAATTGGTTCTGATCACCTCAAAACTCTGGTGTTTGAAAAAACGTGTGGTAATAAGCTTAGGTGTGCATCCTAGTTACACCAGAAGCCCTCTCCCTCCTCCTCCATCTCAGGCTTTCTTCTGTGGGAACATTCTGTGCATTTGCTGTTAACATTCCTTTCCCTTCAGCACAGATGCAGTCATTCCCCTTGGCTTTTTGTTGCCAGCACGCACTGTGCTCTTTTTCTACAATTGTGTTGTGTTGTTTTCTTCTTTCAGCACCAGAGTTGTGAGAACTAAATTGAAAATGACTCTAGTGGAGTATCTGGAGAGCCGTGTTTCCTCACGAGCCCAAGTGCATGTCCAGCAGTGATGCCATAGATAGGAATCTGTTGGAAAAAGATCTCTTGCTCTCTGTCTTACTTGGCATCAGGTTTTTCCTGGGCTGAGGGATCCTGGAGCTCCTCAGTATCTCTCGTTGTCTGGTCTGGACTGTGCTCTGTTCACAGGAGGTGTCACATAGTACCAGTGATGTAACAGCCTCTGGATATTGGGATTTTAGTTCCACTTTGTCACTTTGCGGAATATCCGAGAAGATAAAAACGTGTTCGTTTGCAAATGAAAGCAGTGCTTAAGAAGTTGTTTCTGTCTTTGTTGGGAGGAATCCCGATATCAAGTACTCAGTATGAGAAACCTCCCCTAATTTCTAGTAAACTGAGTAATCACCATAATAGGGTGAACTACAGGTATTTAATGTCTTAGAATGACAAGCACTGAGTGAGGCTTCAGAGCTGCTTTTGAAAACATGAGCTGCTCGCTCGTGATTTCTTGATATAAGCATTGATTGACATGCACTTACTTAGTAGGACATTTTTTGACTCAGAGTCTACCAAAGGAGTGGATTAATGGTTTGTGCTCTCTTCTCTTTTTTCCAGTTCAACAGAATGGAGTCCGACACTGCTCCTACACAGCATCCAGGAAAAACCTGTATGTTAACAAAAACACAAAGGTTATCTGTCAGGGTTTTACAGGCAAACAGGTATGTTCATAAATAATTTCTTCTATCACCCTTTCAGTCAGAAAGTTAATTGCTCAGGAAATGTAATAATATATGAGAGGGATTATATACTGCCTCTGTCTGTGTTGATAGGAAGCTGGCCTTCCTTCACCCTCAGGAAGGTCCCTTCAGCACTGTAGTTTACATTCTTTGGCCCAAATACTTGTACAAAAACTTGAAAGCTGGTTTTGAGTCATCTCTATTACAGTGCTTTTCATTTTTGTTTTTCATATTGTATACAGCTGAAAGGGTTTCTTTGTAAAAGACTATTTGCAAAAAAACTGCAAAAACTTGACTATTTTAGAAGTGCTTCTTTCACAAATGCATTTCACTATCAATGCCGATGAATTAAATTTCTGTTTTTATTTCAGAATATTTAATAATTTTCTCAGATTCACTCTTTTACACATTTGCAGGAAGAGAAGGCTGGTTTTGTAAAACTATCAGCTAGTCGTGGATGAGCATGCTAATTTCTTCTATTTCACTGTAGTGTTTGTCATCTGCCAGACTTGATGTGGAGAAGAAACTGTGGCTGCTGTGTCTGCAGGTGTATTAGCAGCACACAACAAAATATCCCTTAGCATGCAACCACAGTGCTCTGATTAAAAAAAAAAAGAGCATATTAGCATATTCCAAATGCATTTAAAACATACGGATGCACTCTTCTAAATATCTAGTTATGTATGTGTGGTGAAAACTTCCCTTCTTATTGTAAATTTTTAGTGATATAAATTGCCTTCAGAATGATAGGTAGCATCAAACTTTTTGGTTGATTTTATTTGCTATTTCATGTTTTCTAACTTTACGTATTTTGTCTCTCGTAGGGCACCTTTCACAGCCAGCAGGCATTGGACTATGGCACCAATCTAGTTGGAGGAATTTCTCCAGGGAAAGGGGGAAAAACTCATCTAGGTCTGCCTGTGTTTAATTCTGTGAAGGAGGTAATTTGCAGCAGTGACTGGAGGGCACAGAGTTTAATGCTGCTGAAGGGCTCCTTATTTCATTGCTCGCACTGGACAGACAAATATTTGAGCCGTGGATGTCACTGGGCAAGGAGTGAAATAGAAGCCTTGTACAAGAGGGAGCATTCAGGGTGGTCAGGCACAAGTTTGGCTTCCACTGTGAAGTTCACAGAGTCTGGGTACACTTTCTTTATGAATGCAGCTAGTTTCTGATTGATTCTGCTGTGCGTGATGAATTTTTAGCAAACTGTTATGTAAGAGTATTTATGATGGTGATCATGGGGCAGATCCTTTCCAGGCAGTGGCCAGTTCTGAGTTGCGTGGTTGTGTCCCATCTTCGGGGAGTTTAACGCTTGCTTAGATTATAGTAAATTACTACATATCCTGAAGTCATGCCTGAGAATGGATATATTTCAAATGACTTGTTGTCAAACATTCTCTCAGCCCCACTGAGTACACGACGTGTTTTTTGTTGTGTCCGTCACAGGCCAAAGAACAAACGGGTGCTTCAGCCAGTGTCATCTACGTCCCTCCCCCGTTTGCTGCTGCTGCCATCAACGAGGCCATCGATGCAGAGATGCCCCTGGTGGTGTGCATCACGGAGGGTATCCCGCAGCAGGACATGGTGCGGGTCAAACACAGGCTGCTGCGGCAGGACAAGACCCGGCTGGTGGGCCCCAACTGCCCCGGAGTCATCAATGTAAGTGACCTCTGGCTTTGGTCCGAGGCTGAACTGTTCCTAGTGGTGGTTTGAATGTTCCATCTGACTTCTCCCACTCTTTCCTTAGCCTGGAGAATGTAAAATTGGTATCATGCCTGGTCACATTCACAAGAAAGGAAGAATTGGTGAGTTTTTGAATATTTATGTGTCATCTAAAACACAAGTTTGGTGCTCTAGTGTTCTTCCTTACGAGGCAGGGCACATCCTGTCCTGAAGAGAGTTGATAACAGTGTGGGACAGTTTGTCCATCCTCAGTTTGTATGTGAATTTTGGCATTTTCAGTCAGATCAGGAATTCTTCCATAGTAGGCTCTGGGTGCTGATGGTAGAGTCACAGCACTTGGGAATTCCCTTAGGTAATGTGATCCACTTGGTATCCTCGAAGGAGAGTCTTGAGGAAACGTCTATTTTTCTTGGGATTTGAGAGCACTAAGCTCTCCAACACTATTCCTTCCAACAGCTTGGCTGCTTGGGGCTGGGATCCTACTCTTCTAGTGATCTCAGTACTACAGCAAAGAGAAGAGACTACAGACAAGTTTATAACATGATAATTTAGACAACTACGAAACCATCCCAAGTAGAAGTGACAAATATACCCGATTTTCAGGCATTATGGTTAAGGGCAGGAAGGCAGTGACTTGTTCATAATCAGTGTTGGTCACACTCCCTGTGTGTAATGAGTTACACACCCTGTTACGTGCAAGTCTCTTGTCCTGACTTCTGTCAGCAGCTCGTTGTAAACTACAGAAATAACAACTTGATTTTTTTTTTTTCAAATAATGCAGTTCAGGAGCTGTAGGGAAAATTCTTCCAAAATATACATTTGTTCTTAAGTAGAGCTTCAGAAATATCGTTGTGGACAGCATATGCTGCTGTTGCCTGTCAGCAAGGTAACCAGTTTCACTTGAGCCCAGTAGTACCCTTTACAACATTGCCATTTTTTTGGATGGAAAGTGTGTTTATTGTGGGAAAGCCTGTTCAGTGCTGTTGAACTACAGGAACTCAGTGCAGTTTTTGTAGCATGAGGAGCTATCTCTGCTACGTAACCACTTCTGGCTTGAGAATTGACTGCACCTAGGGAATGCTGGAAGATGTCTTAACGCTCATGTTCCACCTCCAACTTTCACAAGTACCCATAAACCTGGAATTGAAAAATCAAATGGCTGCAATTATGCCCTTTATAAAAACCACTGAGACATTGCTCTGTGACTGCAAAAGGTAACATCAATCAATGTTGCCCTGAGCTCGCTTCTGAATCAAAGTTCTGTTCTGATTTTCTAAATAATACAAGAGATGTGTTGCAGTGACATGTTATTTGAATCTGAATGCAAGGCATATCAAGTGCAAAAGAATATTTAAAGTCTTGAATCCAGCTCTGCCATTACTGGAAGTGTTTTCAATGGTGATCCAAGAGTCAAGGAATAAAAATGTAGCTTTGCTACCCTCCTAGTTTCATCTAACACTGTGACCTTTGGTGATATGCTCCCCAGCTTTCTGTTACTGTGAGGTGTCCAAGAATCATCTGAATATACTGTGATGCAAGGTATAAAAATAGCCACAGTCTTTGGACTTTCATCTGTAGCTTCTCTGAGGCAATCTGATCTTAATGGTAAACAAGGAGGCCTTTTCAAACATAGCAAGAAAAAACCCGTGTGCTAGAACACATCTGAGCTGGCCAACAGTATAAATAGTTGATAAAACTAAGGTTCTTAGTCTAGTGGTGTATTTTCTCCTCTGTTCACGTTCATATGTACTGTAGTCCTTGTTAGAGGGCTTGAGGTAGATGGAAGATGATGTCTGTTTCTCCTGAAAACCTTTCCTTTTGTAATGTTAACGGAAGTCTTGACTTGAAAAAATGAACAAAAAGCCATGCAAATATTTTGCCCCTGCTCTAAGCTCTGTGCTACCTTCCATCCTGAATTTAAAACTGGGGTTGTGGTCTCTTGTGATACTGTGATGTAAATGCCAGATGTGTTCTGTAGAGCAGCAGCAAATACCTTAATAGTGGTAACTTGCATTTGTGCAGCATTTTTCTGTTCTGGAAGACCTCTTGTGTCCTTGGCCATACTGGGGATGTGATTAATACAGAATTCTTTTGTTAGCTGTTGAGCTGCAACTCTGTTTCAAGTCCAGTGCATCAGCGACTCACGTACAAGATAAGAAGCATGTTCTTCTATTTGCATTTCAGTTTCCTTTCCTGGTAAGGCTTTAGCCTGACAGAAGTATTATTGACTTCCTGGGCAGCTTTAGTTCATTGATAGTTAAGTCTCAAAAGGTGACAACCAAGAAATAGTACAGAAAGAATCTTACAGAGTGTTTTGGCAAGGACAGCTGGAAAACTTGGAATCTCATATTGTTTATTGAGGTGATTTTCATTAGTATAAGAACAGCTGCCCCTAGTTAAAGTGCTGTGTTAGTGTTAAGTTTATCTTCTTTTCTTTCCTCAAGGTATTGTGTCAAGATCTGGAACCCTGACGTACGAAGCTGTTCATCAGACGACACAAGTTGGGTTGGGGCAGTCTTTTTGCATTGGTAGGTTTCCTCAGAATCAGCCTGTTTGACCTAGACTAATCTGCTTTTTCTTCACAAGCATAAATCCAAAATAATTCCTTTTTGCAGGTGTAGAATTTGCTGAATGGCAGAATTGAGTGTTGAGAAATGGGATCCCTATGTGCTGTGAACAGTATAGCCCTTCTGTTATCATTTCCACATCAGGTTAATAAAAGCCTTAAAACCAGCTTTGAACAGAGAACTGCCAGCAAATATGTCAATTTGGAAACAGACTGTCCCAAGAACTTAATATTTTAAAGGATTAGGGCATTCTTAGAGATTTAGTTGGGTGTGTTGAGTAAATTCAGTTTTCTTACACCGAAATTATGGAGCTGGGGTCTTGGTCCTGCTGTGTTCATAACATTTTGTTTATTATTTGAAAGGTCAACATTCAGATATCAAAGCTTTCTGTAAATTGTGGGGAGGTATTTGGAGCAGGAATATGAGACATTCTGACTAGGGTAGAGCCTTCTGAGCTGCCTGTCTTATGAGCCTTTGGGAATACTCCTCATGCTGAAATTTACTTTGAAACCTCTGTCTTAAATGCAGTATTGTTACCTTGACTTAGACATTTTTTTGTGGTCTTAATTTTTTTTCAGGCATTGGAGGTGATCCCTTCAATGGAACTAATTTTATTGACTGCCTCGATGTCTTCCTGAAGGATCCTCATACTGAGGGGATCATATTGATTGGGGAGATCGGAGGAAATGCTGAAGAAGATGCAGCAGCATTTTTGAAAGAAAATAATGCTGTAAGTCCTAAAGCACTTGGCTTCCAGAGACCTTTATAGTTAGCCAGCTTCTTTTGCCACATCAAGGAAAACTCAGTTCAGTCTCTCATCTCCATTTACAAAAACCCCAAACAGTCATGGGTTTTTTAAAGAAAAAGAGTTGAAATTAAGAGTGTTGGACTCAATGACCTTAGAGGTCTTTCCAACCATATTCTGTAGTTCTGTGAACTGGAGAGCAGTGTCAGCTTTATTCCTGTAACAATATTTGTAGTGATTTTGTTTTTGGTGGTATGCATGGGTCTGTAGAGAGATTTAAAGTTTCTGTTTGCTTCTGGTTTGTGGTGATTATCGGGAGAGGAGGTATTCCACACTCCTTTGTGTTGTCTGAGCCGTTTAATAACTTTGCCTGGCGAGTTGATACTTAAATAAAAAATACAAAATGAACAGTTTGCCACCTAGAGCTGCTTTTCCTCTCCCCCTCCTCCACGTAACACATTTATCTCTCCCCAGGGCCCCAACGCCAAGCCAGTGGTGTCCTTCATAGCCGGCCTGACGGCTCCTCCGGGCCGGCGGATGGGCCATGCCGGAGCCATCATTGCTGGGGGAAAGGGGGGAGCCAAGGAGAAGATTGCAGCCCTCCAGAGTGCAGGGGTTGTGGTCAGCATGTCCCCTGCTCAGCTGGGCAGCACCATCTACAAGGTTGGTTCCTCAGGCATTGGCTCATCCGGAGGCAATATGAGTTGGGAGTATNCCTCAGGCATTGGCTCATCCGGAGCAAGAAGCCACTTTGGAGGCAATATGAGTTGGGAGTACTTCTCTTCCCCAGACACTCAGTTGCTCTGAACTCGCTTAAACATAAGAACTCTGTTGGCTGGACAAGCTGAAATTACTACATAAAAGATATGTGCACACAGTTTTATTTAATATTGTTTTATAGAAAAGTAAATGTAGCAAAATAGAGAAGAGATTACATTCTGCTTTCAAGTGTACCAATTTTTTGAAATTGTTTTCTGGATGCAAAGAGCCTGAGTTAATTTAAAATATGAGGACATTATTTCTAAGTAAGGTATTTGAGGAAGGAGAGCCTTGGCATATAATTCAGAGTTATGGTTGAATATATACAGCTGAAAAACTGAGGCGTGGAATGGGATTATTTGCATTTTACTTAATTCATATCCAAACAAAGGGATTGCTTCGCAGCTAGAGGAGGTGCATTATTCAGCTCTGTTAGGTGTTCTTTGTTTCCTGTGGTGACTGTATAGTACAGCATCTCCACAGGCTGCTGTGGGATTCTTCCCTTCTTCTGTTGTGCTTTTTCTTCACTGAAATGAAAATCGTGATTTTATTGCTTCCCTGGCTTGAGTCCTTTACCGGAATGATTCTACTGCAGTTCTGATGCAGAATTGGTGTTTTTCATGCTCGTTATGCTCGTGTCTGGGAGCAAATGGTTCCTTTACAGGATTGCAGTCTGGCAGTGACTGCAGTCTGGCTTTCCAGAGCTGGCTTGTTAATGTGAGCTTGGAGAATGCTTATTTTCCTTTCCCCTAGCTTGCACACTTAATGCGTTTTATGTTTTAATTTTTAATACCAATTTTTAATTCTCAACATCAGGTTTCCTAAGATAAATACAGAGTAATTTGAAATAGAGGAGTGGTAGAAGCATTTTCTGTTTTCCCCACTGATAACATCTGTGTGCTCTTTGCAGGAGTTTGAGAAAAGGAAATTGCTGTAAGAGAAGACACTTTGGAATACTGTCTCCAAAACACCAGTGCAGCACCCGACCTCCACTTACCTTTTGTCTGCTTATCTTCAGTTGCCCCAGTGACTTGACGTTGGTCAATGAATTTGACTTGGAAGCCATAAACCTCCTGGCTAAACCTGTTTTGATGTCTCCTTGTTTCAGACGTTGTCACCCCGTTGTAAATCACAGCAAATTAATAAATCTACTACTAAATCTGATCCATCTTTTGAATTCCTGAAGCAGAGCCGTTTCTTCGGTCATCGTAAACAAAATCTTTTGTAACTTAAGCACTGCCCCTTTTTAAGGTAAAGTTGCTTGTAGAGCTGCTTTTAAGGATCAAGGCACTGACTTTATGCACATACCACACTTTGCTTTATTTTTAAGAAGTCCAGTCCTGCTCGTTCGTTGCTGGCCAGTACCTTTGAACAACAGGCCAAAGTTTCCGTCCATTAAACCAAAGCTGCTGGATCTGAAGGGACTGGTGTTGATCCACGTAGCTGGATATGCCTGAGGTCCAGACTTTCTCTTCAAGGCTGATTAGCCATGCACAGTGCAGTCCTCTACTGGCAAGGAATTCTGTTCGTTGTGTATAGAGATGGAATTGTTATTCATAAAAATTAATATAATTTCACATGCAAAATTTCTATTCAAAATTGTAACTATGAAGATGATTTGGTCTTTAGCTTACATTACCCCAATTTCCACTTTGTCTTAAGTAGCATTGCACTGCTTCTGTTCTGAAATCCAGGTAACAATGGGACATAGTGGAGGAGAAGTATTATTCTCTAGAAAAGAACACAATAAAGTAACTTTCTTGTTAACCACTCCCAGCACTGTAATGGAAACCACCTTTTTTTTTACTGTGGATGTAGCCCAAGTATTGTGCCTGTAAATGTTGCAAGTTTTATCAGGATGGACTAAACCCCAGATTGCTTTATACAGAGGACTGAAAGTTCATGTAACCTGGCACTTAAAGCTAACCTTGTGTTCCATAAAGGTGCTGTAACGAAAACTCGTGTCATTATTTATTTAAAACTGTTCTTAGTTTTCCTACTCAAATAAATGCCTGTGGAATTTCTCTTCCTGAAGCAAGCAGGTGTGTCAATACTGACATTTGCAGCTCCTAGAGCTAAGCCCTGATGAAGTGCATGAGGGCCAGGTCGTATCTCTGCACACTGAAGGTGTGTTAATGCACTTGATGTATGGTCTGGCATCAGCCTGGTGATCAGGCCTTGGGACACAGAGACCAGGTGCTGCATTGTTCACCTTGGAGTGATTTACTGAAATGAACCTGACACCATGTCACTGGACAGCTGAAAGCAGCATTGAGCAGTAAATCATTTGATAAAGCCAATAACAACAGATAAGGGGTTTTTTTTACTAGATCTGCTCAGTTTTCTGGTGGTGCCTGTTTTAATCTGGAGCAAAAAGACCGATGAGTGCCCTTTAGAGAAATAGCAGTGCTAAATTGTCTCAGTCTCTGCAAGAGTGCAGTTCCTCAGCAGTGAGTGTCAGGGAATCACAGGCAGTCTTCTTAGGAGCCTGATAATCAGAGTAACTCATGGTAGTGCTGTGCTGGTGCCCTTTGGGATGGGCAACGCTCCGTGATGAACTGCCTGAATTTCATCCTTACAACAGATGGTCTTCCAGGACAACTGAGGTGGAGGGACTTTCCTGCTAGGGATTGCTCCTTGGAAGCTCTTTTAGAGGCATCAGCTATTTCAGAAGACAGCTGTGAACTCAAATGATTGCTGCACCCTGAGAAAATGTTTCCTTCTATCTCGAAATCAGGATGGGTTTAACAATTCACCCAATTCTAAGTCTGCAGCAGTGTCCAGTGCTGCTCCTCAGCAGCTGCCTGGATCTGCTCCAGCCTGGGCAGCAGTTTGCTAACCTGGAACTGATGTCACCTCAGGATGGGGAAGGACCTTGACCTTGTCTGATAGAAAGGCTTGGTCTGCGCAGTTTTCTCTTGCTGCCCAAAAATGTGCACTTGATAAATATCAGCTAATTAATGACAGCATCTCTCTGGAAAACAGTCACATCTGTTTAGTACCATATGTTCTTGTGGATAAATATTTTGAGTGATCTAATCTGGAAAATTGTTTATTTATTTTTTTTTAAAGGCAAAACTTTAGTGTAGAGCCTTAAAGCTCTTGCTATTTTATAACCTAGTAGTTAACATATATAACTATAACCTGGTGTAAGCCAGGTAGTTTTTATGTGCAAGAGAAACGGCTGCCAATGTTGGTGTTCCCATAACATTTTATGAAATAGTCCTTTTTGTGTTTCTTGATCTACACTTGACAATGGCGTCAATCCATAATTCATTTTCACTTTTGAGAGATGAATTCTGGAAGTTCATTTTGGTCAGGGAAATTTATTGCCACGCTGATTTTCTTCAACAGAGAGCAGGATGTAGACCCCCTTGGGTTTTTTTCTCTTACTGGGCAATACTTGGTTTTAGATGATCCCTAATACTTTCTGGTGATTGGATTCCCTGGTGCAGCCAGATGTCAGTGCAGATTGGGCCAGAAAATGCCAGAAAGAGACATTTTGGGGGGGTTTCAAGAAGAGCCTCTGACTTCTGTGTTGGTGGGTTCAGAGCAATGCTCAGCTTGTGATGCCCAAAGAACAAAGTCTTAACTTTGTTGAAACTGGGATGAATTCTTGTGCTCCAATGTAACCATTTGCTCAGTTTGCCATCACCTTGGCCTTCCCTGTCCCACTGCCTATTGCTGGTCAGGATTGGATGACAGCTTTTCCTAGGAAGGGCTGTCTGATACCATGGGCAGGTGATTTTGGAAGGTGGCAGTAGGAGCTGTGCTGCTGGGGATACCTGGCAGCAGCAGATTCCAGGTGTTTTACACAGTGGGCTGTTCCTCCTGGAGAGGCTGTACAGGGCTGGGAGTGCTGACCCAGCCCCTACCTTTAGGATGACTAGAAATAGCTGGTGAAGAGGGAAGAGTCCAGGTTCGATGTTTTCCACAGAAATTTTAACACTAAAACAACAAAAAAAAGTCTCTTGGACATCAACTTGCAGCACTCCAGTAGCAATTAAATGAGGTTTGTGCTACTGGCCATAATGTTATGTAATTGTTTTTCCTGAGTTATTTAATAAGGGGTTAAAACTGTGTTTCTCTGTCAGAGATTATATCCCAGCACAGGGTGGTGCAGCTGGTCTGTAATTAAGGCTACAGGCAAGAGCATGTTTGGGAATTGCTGTTTGATTTGCATCCGGACTTTGTTCTGTGCATCCCAAGGCTCTGAGGACCCTCACAGAGGGCTGACTGAGGTGAGTGGTGGGGGTAAGGTATTTCACAATGTAGGGTAAATAATGCACAATCCTGAAATTATCTGCCTTTTCCTCCTTTCCTGCCTGGGCTGTATGATGAACCATGGAACCCTGTGACTGAATGTGTGATGGAGGTGATTCTGTGATACAGGAATAAAACCTGTTAAAGTACCATTTTTAGAGAGAGGTTATTTCGGGATGTCCCCTCTCCTTGTATCTCTGTGAGTTTGGTTTAGTGTTGAATTGACCTGAAACCAATGTCAGCAAATTTGGAAAATTTCTTGACTCAGAAATGCTGAAGTATTTTTAGTTTTCTAAAGGAATTTGTCAGCTCATCCCATTTGAACTTGAGGTGCAAACAAGATATTTTCCTAGAAGTGGAAATCTGAGAGTTTTGCGGAAGTTAAAAACCTCAGAGAACTTGCTCACAGTTGTACCAGGGTTATGTTTTGTTTGTTTGTTCGTTTTTTTGGTGTATGCGTGGTGTATTGTTTGGATTTTTTTTTGTTGCATGCAACATGCATGTTGGGTTTTTGNTTGGTTTTTTTTTTTTTTTTTTTTTTTTTTTTTTTTTTTTTTTTTTTTTTTTTTTTTTTGGTGGCTCCAGGTCCCCCCCTGATATTTGTTGGACCTGCTGACCATCCGTAGCTCACTCACAGGACTCAGACCCAGGCAATTCTCTACACTCAGAGCATCCAAAAACTCCCATTAAATCTGACTTTATTTCTGCAGCAGTTACATGATCTCAAAAGAAAAGGCAAGAGACAGCTCTCTGTTTACACAAACCACATTAAATTTATAGGGCTGGGAGTAAACCCGTGTTTCTGGGCTGTAACGAGTAACCACACAGAGCAGTGTTTGTGCTGGGAGTAGGAGCAGTATCCTGTAACGATGTCTGTGCTGTGCAGATACGTAATTGAGGGTCTCTTAAAGCCAGTTTTGTTACTGTAAAAGACAGCACAGCAAATTTATAGTTTCCAGCACATCTGTAATGTTATGAGATAGTTGCTTTAAAAACCCCACCAGCTTCCAAGCCTGTTCCTTTCCATTTGCTGTTTTGCTCTCTAGGTGGCAGGTTTTGACTCCAAAACACGGGTTTGGTTCCTGCTCTGAGCTCAGGCTCAAAGTGTGCCAGCGAAATAGGAGATGAAAACAAACCACTGCTACTTTATTCTTTCTGTGTGTTAGCTTGATTTATCATCATATTCTTTTATACGAGTTGGAGAGAGGTGTTAAAGAACCTGCCCGGTTTCCTCATGGTGTTCTCACTATGCTCATGATGTTGAAATGTCTTGTTTTCCTGAAAAAACTTGTACGTTGTCTGAACTGTGTGGCTTTGGCAGTCAAATGGGATCTGCCTTAGAGAAATACCTGTCTTCATTTTGAAACAGGCAAGAAATGGCTTAGGCTGTTTTTTTTCAAGGGTTTAACAACTCTGACTTTGCTCTTTTTTTTCTCTTATCCAGTTGATTGCTCCTTGGAAGAAAAGCATCCTCCGTGCTGCTGTGCCCATGGAGCTCTGTAACCTCCAGGGCAATGGGACCAGCCTTGCTCCTCTCAGTGCCAGCTGGCCACCAGACCAGTTTGGTTTGGTGGAACCAACCCAGTCTCCTGGGACGTGTCCCTGGCCATGGCAGAGGGTTGGAACTGGATGATCTTCTGAGGTCCCTTCCAACCCAAACCATTCTATGATTCCACGACCCGAGGTCTGAAGTGCCAGCCCTTGCATGGAACAGGCTGCCAGGGCTCTTGTGGGCCGGGAGCTGTGTCTGGGAGCAGCTGCTGTGTGTGTGGAGCCAGATGTGTGCATGCACCTGCAGGTAAAAGTGTCTCTGAAGGATCTGTGCCCTGAGGGACAGTGCCTTGCTCAAGGTCACCCTCTCCTTCCTTGTTCTGCCTTCAGACTGCAAGTCTGATTATTGACTGGAGCCCTAGCTGCAAGGAGGAGAAGCAATAGACAGGAGATTTAGCCCCCAATCATTTCAGTCGTTTAACTGAGTATATTTTATTTATCTTTCTGTAGGCAACTGTTATGTTTGTTCAAGACAGGCACTAAATTTTTTTTCTTCCCCAGAGTCTAGATGACTTGGATGTAAATCCAGCCAAAGCTCACAGATGCCAGCCTAGATTGAGGCTCAGCCCCGTCCTGAAACAGGCAATTTGTGGCAAGATCCATATCCATATCCATATCCATATCCATATCCATATCCATATCCATATCCATATCCCAAAGTTTAGACATGTGGTAGAATCCAGTGCTTGGGGAACACATAGGAACCCAGGCAAGGACAGCAGCACCTCTGAAATGGTCACGTTTCAGGCATGTTTGGTCACCGACCTCTCCTGGTTAGAGCAGAAACTCAGACACCCACACCTGGAGACAGCTACACCTGCAGGACAGCTTGGCCGGCTCTGCCTGGAGCTGCAATCTCCCTCCCTTTGGCCAAGTGGCTTATCCAAAGTCATGTCGGAAGTTAAGTTGCCACTCCCACACTTCAAAAAGTCACCTGAGCTTTCCTTCCAATTTTAAATTAGTACCATTTTACTCAGTATGCGCCCTGTCATCCTCATTTCTGATGCATTGACTCACAGCAGCAGATCCATATTTTTCAATTTGTCCTATTTATGGTACAGCCCATTTCTGTTGCAAAAACACAGTTAATAATTTATTTAATGTGTCTTTTATAAAACACTTGAGAACGCTGAGATCTGATTTTGTACAGGGAATGAAATCATACAGCATTAATCCACTCTTTCATGCAATGATGGAAAACAATATAATTAGAAGCCATTCTTTCAGCCTGGAAATTGTAATTGGATTGTGAATTTTATAGCATCAGCCTTCAAAGAATAAACAAGAATTAGTCAACTAAAGAAAATATACTCAGCTTGTTTCCAGCAAGGGCTGTCTTCTTGTGCTTAACTTTAGGGGTTATTGTTGTTTGTTCATTTTTTTATTTGCTGCTGGCAAATAAGGCATCCTTAGAGGTTTCAAACATGGATTTTTTTTCCCTAGGAAAACCTATTGTGGTGCTAGTCACTCAGCTTGAAGCACGTGCAGTCCTCCTGTCCTCTTTGCTTTCCACCCTGAACTTTGCTTGGAGCACCTCTGGATGTATCAGTGCTCCTGTGGATCAGATTTTGAGATTTGGTGGGGAAGCCAGTGTACCCTAAATGGGGGTGATATAGCAATGGCAAAAATGGAAGAAAAAAACTCAAACCCCCATAAAATGGGGGTGTTGGAGAGCGACAGAGGCAGAAGAGAGCAGGCAGCAGGTGAATGGAGGAGGGGAAGGGGCCTGTCTGTATTTACTGCTCAACCATGTAACCTGCCTTGAAGCACAGAAAAGAAATTGCTTGTCAAGGTATTTATTAGCCCTGCTTATGATAAATGGTAGAAATTATCTTGTGTGAAGCACTTAATGAGTACTGGTAGAAAACAGGCTTCTCCTCCAGGGGGAATCACAGAATCATTAAGGTTGGAAAAGGGCTCCAAGACTCAGTTCCAGCTGTTAACCCAGCATTGCCAGGTCCCCACTAAACCATGTCCCTAAGCATCACATCTGCATGGCTTCTGAACACTTCCAGGGATGCTGATTCCACCGCTGCCCTGGGCAGCCTGTTCTAATACCTGACCACCCTTTCTGTGAAGAAATTTTTCCTAATTTCCAATCTATTTGGAGCTTCTTCACAGCCCTGCCAGCCCAAGAGTGAGGTTGGTGGCTGGACCTGCAAAGCTATGGAGGTACCTCAGGGCATCTCCTGCACAATGTTTTGTGTCCCAGCAGCCTGTGGACATGGGTGTTCTTCCTTGAGGAACTCCACCCTCCTCTTCTCACTGTAACCTTGTCTCTGGTTTCCCAGATGGAAAGCGATTTCCAGCTCTCTCCAGACAACTAAACACCACGTTGTCAGCTTACACAGTGAGGGCCTATTTAAATTTTTTGTCAAACAGTGAAAAGTGAGATTTTGGTAAACACTGCATGTTATTATGGAGATGTTGTTACCTTTGGTTTATGGTTAAATAAAGCCAGTAACAACACAGTCTCTTGAAAATGCTCCTATCCATAAATTTGAGATCCTCTGTTCTCCCCCCAGCCCGTGAGGCTTTGCAGTCATCCTCACTACATCACTGTCCCACAGACGGGGCTGGGGACCCTCCCGTGACAGCTTTATGGCTGATGCCTGAAAAACGAGCTGTTACTCCTTGCAAATTATTTTCTAGATTGCCACCAAAGTATACATCATTGTGTCGTGGGATGGCAACTATATTAAATCTGGTTAGATAGTTAGGGTGGGCTGCTGTCATAAATCAGCCCCTGCCTGCCTGCCTTGTTGTGGTGGAAATACAATCAATAGTTGTTGCAGCAGTTTACAGAGTTAAAAACATTTCTTTTTGCAAAACAAGTTTTTAATACTTCTCCAATTCATTAACATCCTGTCTATTTACTGCTTTGAAAAAAACCCCAAACACATCATCCTCTCGGAATCTGCATTGTCACTTCAATAATGCATCCATAGGAACATTTGGAAGTCGTTAAAAAGGGGAATTATTTCATCATGATAAAAAAAGAAGGATGAGAACAGCTCAGCTGAAAAGATTGCGTTGTCAGTTCTGATTTAATGTGTGAATAATGCTTGCAGGATGGGGAGAACATCTTCTGCTGGATAGATTGTTTTTATGTTGTTAGAGTCTGAGTGCTGGGATTTACAGTTTCAAACTATGTGTCTTTTTTTTCAGAGGATAGTTGTAATGAGCTGGGGTTTGTTTCATTCCCCTCGACTCTAAGGATCTCCTGGATGCCAGTCATGCAGAAGCCTGAAGTTGGTTTGGATCAGAGGAACTCAGCTGAGGGTTTAGACCAAAAGCCCTGCTGCCAGCTCTCAGGTTCTTGTTGCGTGCCTTGTAACTTACTCGTGCTCCGTAAGCGCCCAGCTCCAGAGGCTGGAATCCACAAGTGTCCCTGTGAGGCTGCCAGCCCATTGCAGTGGCCGTGCCTCCGCCTGGAGGGGCACTTTGGGAGCTTGTACCCCAAGGCTGTGGGGAAAAGCCTGAAACCCTGACCAGCCTGCAACCTGAGAGCTCAGAAATGGGAATGAGGGGAACTCTGCATCCTCTGGAGACGGTACAGCCATAACGGCTTTCGAAGAGCTCCCTTTGCAAAGGCATGATAAGCAAGGAGACAGTTCTTTAGAGGGTCTAAGAGCTGGAGTTTTGAGGACCCTTCTGCCTTGCAGCAGGCTCTCCATCTTCAGAGCTGTTAAGCAATGTAGCCGAAGATTTCAGGGAGGTTCTGAACAAGGAAGAAATGGAAAAGTTACACTCCTGACGACACGTCTGCAATCGATGTGAACGAGCAGCCTCAGGTCTCGGGTTACAAGGTACCAAGAGATGGTTTCTAGGTGGTTCATAAAACCAGAGAATGGTTTGGGTTGGAAGGGACCTTAAAGAGCTGTTGGATCTTCAAATCTTATCCAAAGGCTGGATGAGACTTGAAGTCGCCTGGTCTAGTGGGAGGTGTCCCTGCCCATGGCAGGAGAGCTGGAATTAGGTGATCTTTAAGGTCTCTTCCAACCCAAACCATTCCATGATTCCGTGATAAAACACCCTGTTCCCATGTGGCTGGAGAAATACCCAGCACTGAGTATCCCAAGAGCTCAGGTTTGTGGAGATTTTTCAAGGGCTGCACAGCCTGGACTCTTCCCAGGGAGACTGTTTGATGTCACTAAATGAAGTGGGTGATTAAAGAGAGGGTGAGAGCAGCAGCTTGCTGGCATTCCATTTGGGAATATTTCTATCCTATTCACTTGTTTGCTTTATGTGTATTTTTCTTGACTGGACAAGTGAATTCCAGCCTCAGGATTTGAAAATTATGTTCTCCACAGATGCAGCACTAAAGATTGGCTAATAAATGCCAATTATCCCAGGTAGCAAAGAGTCCTGCAATAGCAGGAGGCCAAATTGGATTACTCATTTGAGCCACCAGTGACCTCTGGTGCATCTACTGTCTGCATCAAACCATTCCTGCTCTCTTTCCTATGGCCCGGCAAGGCCCTCTCATGCAAAATATTAAAGAAGCACACCTGGCATTGAAGCACTGCTTCCACAGATGGGACATTGTAAATCCTGATCATCGGGAATAAGAATATTGGTATCCTGGTTATTAGTGACTTATCAAATAATTGATTTTTTTACCCCTAAAGACTCTCAAAGCTCTTTAGAAAATTTACAAACTAGCAAATGATTCCTTGGACGGTGCTTTAGGAGACTGTGAGATGGAGCAGAAGGGGAGAGACATCTGATGGTGTGAACAGTTGGCACAGAAGGGGAAGAGAATACTTTTGCTCAGCTCCAGGTTCAGGCACCTAAGTCCAGTTTTTAACAAATGTAGAAATGAGATTCAGCTTTCCACGTGGAGATGCCAAATAGGCAAATCTTCCATGTGGGGCTTGTGAATATGGTACAACACCTGTGGAAGATTTGTGGGCTAAAGGAGAGCAGATGGAGGTCAGCGAGGGCATCCAAACAGACATCAGTTACTTGCCAACTTGCCCCTGTGATCTCCACTGAGACTTAGAGGACCAGCTAGTTCCTGCATTTACATGCCAAAATGTGTCTCTTGTGCTGAATCCCATTTTTAATGTTACTCAAAAATAAAAGGGGTGTGTGCGTGAATTTTGACATGAAAAATGCTATGTTCATTAATTGACTTCCTTCTTTGTGTGTCTGTCAGGCTTCCTGTCTGACCAAACTGACCAGCAACTGTGTTTCTGTGCTCTGTGGCTTTTTAGGAGGTCTGTGCTGGCAGATCAGTCTGTCTTTTGTGATATGAGTCCAAGTGTTCAGCTATTAATTCATCTATTCAACTGGCAAAATGTTAGATGTGTTTTCAAGTTTCTCCTGAGCCTGCGACATACAGCGTATGTTGTGTCACTCTTCACCACCAAGAGATTTAAGATATGATCTATAAAATATCATATGAGTCTGGGTCAGTCTTTTCAGTCTGATGTGAACTCCAGACCCAGCCTTAATCACAGGCTGTGAGCCCTGTGGGGAGAACAAGGATGGCTGGACAAGAATAGGCTTTTCTCTGAGGTCCTGAATTGTTCTTGGGGCCTCCTCTTTCATTTTGTAGTTAATAAACAAGCACCTGGTTCAGCAAAAGGTTTACGGTGCCTCTTTCCTACACTGGCATCCTCTTAAGGGACTGAGACCTTCAGGTATCTCAGCTTCTGAAGGTGCTTGCAATGCTTCTGCGTTTATGGGCAGAGTGATCGTGGCAGAGAAGGGTTTGGTGCAAAACATTGGCTAAAATGCTTTTGTCTGTGTGTTCAGAAGGTCACACTCAAAGGCCATGATGGTTATTTCTGCCTTTCAACACCTACACAGCTGTTGAGTCATTTTTATCCTGCAGACTTGGTTAGATCATCCCAGGGCTTGCTCCTTATGTGTGCTCGCTTTGGTGTGCGCCTGCAAAACATTCAAAATAGTGATTTGTACCGTGGATTACTGTTCTGCAAGGGCTTTGACAAAAGACTTGGAACACTTTACCTCAGGGAAGCTCAAGCTAAGTACATAAGCCAGGTGGCAGGAGGCGAGTGGCTGGGGGATCACAGGATAATGCATGTGGGGAAGGGACCTCAGGAGGCCTCTGGCTCGGTCTCCTGCTCAAAGCAGGGTCAGCAACGAGGTCACTGCAGCAGAATTTCAGAAATTTGTTACTTGAACATGAAGCCGCTCTTTGCTCTGTATCCCCACTGTAATCCCACACTTCAGTTTCCTGTTTGCAGCCTGATTCTGCAGCACCCCCAGCAGAGTCTGGGTATTTTAAACTCTTTGTCTACATGGACACTTGAATTATTTGCTTTGGTAGGGCTTGGTTCCTTTGACCCTCATTGCCTGGTCTAGAGGTGGGGTGACTCATCTTCAAGCCGTGTCAAAAGGAAAGGAAAGGAAAGGAAAGGAAATCCTACTGCTCTTGCCCTTCATGGTTAATGTGAAAGTTGTGCTTCTGCTTCACAATCAGTTTTGCTTCCTAGACTCTCTGAAGGTGGCAAAATACATCCAGTGAATTTCTTGGCTTCTCTTTCCTTTATCTATACCCCTTGGGAAGATAAAGTGAGATATTAAAAGGCTTCAGAGCAGTTTGACATTAAGATTTAAGAAGGGACAAGGAGACAAAACAGTTTGATGCGGAAGGTAGCACGAACCACAGCTTCATGGCATTGAAGGGTCCTTCCTTCCTGGAATATCCTGAGCTGGAAGGGACCCACAAGGATCATCAAGTCCATGAGTAGCAATCCCACACTCCATCTTCCTGAGATCCCTCACCACCTTTGCTGGTGCAACCATTTCAGCATTTTCTGTAAACAACCGGCACTTTTAAAGCCATAATTATGGTTCTGAGAGGAAAACTAAGGGAAGGAGGGAGACAAAGAAGCAGAAGTTCTGTTGCATTCTCTTTTCTTTTAGTTATATCCTTCTTTTATCCCTCCTTTTCTCCCCCTCCCTCCACGTGTTCCTGGCAGTCCCTGCAGGAGATTATTCATTTGAATGGGAGCAAGTGCCACTAGGAGGTAGTTGTGAAGGATTACAACCATAATCACGGCGAAAGAGCTGAGGTGTTAAATTCAAAACCGCTTCATTTGTGGAGCCAGGTGCTGATCCATGGGGCCCCCTGCTCCAGACAGAGCCATCCCTGCTTCCCACGTGGAGTGATGGACTTTGCAGCATCAGCCCCCATGCAGGGGAACAGCCTCTACTGGTACTTTTGGCAGCTCTGTGAAAAACCTCAGCAATAAGATGAGCTCAGGGAAGGAAAATTAAAACAATCAGCCCCACGAAAAAACTTCTGCTGGAAGACATGAACACAAATGATGCTGTAAGAGATGAGTCTATCACTCAGGCTTTTCTAGCCATGCCAGAGCAAGGAGCACCCTAATGAAACACATTTTAAAGTGATGAAAGCAAACACCTCAGAACAAATGCAGAAGTACCTGGAAAAAATTCACCCAGGAGATTTTCTTGAGAAAAGCAAAGTGAATCAAAAGAACTGATACTTTTACCAAAAGTATAGTCATCACATGGGAGGGGCACATCAGGAGGGCTGGTAGAGTTGCCTGGGTTGGAGACAGCTGGAGGGGAAGGAACCAGCTGCAAAGGTTGACACAGGTGAGCTCAAGAATGTTTTTTTAACAGGCTTGGAGCCAGCGGTGGTTTTAACACCTTGTTATTTTAATGAAACTGAACCACCTCCAGCTGAGCCCTGCCTGAGAGGTAAATGAACATTTGGCATCTGAGTTAGGAAGCTTTGGTCTGTCCTGGGAAGAAATCTTTCCTTCTGTGAGCAGCAGTGTGAGAGTGCCAGCTGTGCAGGTTACCAGCCTTCATCCTTGGAGCTGTTAGGGCTGGCTCTGGTTTGGCAGCCCCCATAGAACAGATATTCCCCTGAATTCCCCTGCAGAGGCACTGATGTAGCCCAGCTCTTTTTCAGCTCACACAAAGCTGAGGCCACTTAGCATTTTTCGAAGAAAACATCAGGCACAAGTTCCAGATACTTCAGGAAAGGCTGATGTTGCCCAGTGCAAGAGAAAATTTTGTCCTTAAGGACCAAAATTGCGTTACGGGCAGTGCAGCAAGAGTATGAAAATGTTCCCACCTGCTTTCCCTAAGTACTGTGAGTGCTCCTACCTGGATGCTTGCTCTCTCCTTGGAGAATAGTGGTAGTAGTCTGGTGAACTGGCCTTCACCTGTCCTGCCTGCCCTCCAGGCTGCTCTGAGCCAAGCACCTTCTAGAAATTAATGCCCTGACTTGGTAAGTTTGTTCATGCATCAGTCTACAAGGCTGATTCAATCTGGGAGTCCTTGTACCACCTCTTCTGCACTTGGACATCCAGTTTGAGAAGTAAGCTTGGTGGGAAGGGAGGTGCAAAGTAGTTTTACAAACGGAATGATTTTCTCTCGTTCTGAAGCTCTGGAGCTTTTGAAAAGCTTCATGAGAGCAATTCCTTATATAACTCCATCTGAGACTCTTTCCACCTGTAGATTTAGCCCTCTCTGCTTCCTTTAAGATTTCCTTGTATTTCCATTCCCTTCACCCTGTTTTATTTTTTGCTTAAGGCTCTGCCATGTGCATTCTTCCTGCTGACATGGTAAGTTTTTCCTTCTCCGCTGAGAAATGACTCATTTATTACAGTGGGGGTCCCAGCTCTTCCCCAACTGTGTACAGATGCCCTTTGAATCGAGTTATGAATGAGCTTCATGAATAATAACACAAAAATAACCCAGTGATGTGTTTTGACTTTGGCTCTTGGAAACCTATAAATCATCTTAAGCACAATTGGTTTTAAAAGTCCACCGTGGAGATGAGCACGCGTTTGCCAAGCCAGAAATAGGCTCCGTGCAACCTGTTTACAAGACTTTTCAACCCAGGCAGGTGGGGAAAGTAGGTCATTTTGGTGACATGTGGAGGCTTGGGCAAGGCATGCGTCGCTCTGAGAGCTTGGAGACATCCATGTGAACGCTGTGAAGGTGTCAGAGTCCAGATGGCTCGTGCCCAGCAGGGGAGGGCAGAGCTCAGAGGCAGAGGGCGTTGATGGATTCAGGGCAGCCTGGGCTCCGGCTGCAGACATCTTCCTGCTCAGCGTGGCACAGGGTCAGGGCAGGCCCACAGCAGAAGCAAACGTCTGGAGCGCTGCTGCCATGTGGAGGGGTGGATGGCTGGGATTCGTGATCTGTTTTCCGTTCAGGAGGTGGGTGCAGGTGGATTGGGGTGGTTGGCTGGGCAGCCCCACTGTGGTGACCAAGCATGGCTGTGCTGCCTCTTTGGGCTGAATCATGGGGTGCTGAGAGGAAGAGAGAGCCAGCAGCCCTGGCTTTGCCTCTTGTCCACGGCCTTGCTCACACCTCATGGACGGAGGAGTGGGAAGGCTCGGCCCTTGAGGATGGGGAGATGGAGAGGATAAATTTGCCCCACAGGATCTGCTCTGTGCAGTGCAGTTATGAGCCTTTAAGTGCAGCTCATTCGTAAGCAACACTTCACTTCTCATGGGGTGCATTCTCACCTAGGCTTTGGGGTTAATTTTTCCTCTTCTTCCTCTGCCCTGTTATTCATAAGTGGCTGCCAGATGATGAACCAGTCTTTTGTTAAAAATATTTTTTTTTAAATTTGCCTTTCTGATTCTCTCTTTTCACCTATTAAGCTTTTATTTTTTTGGTTATTTCTTTGTGGAGTTTTTTTGAGGGAGAGGGGAAATGCTTCTTTTCATGAGTTGGACTTCATGAGAATAGTCAGTTCATGGATCCCTTTTCTTTGGTTGCCATGTCAAGTGTGTAACTTCTATTATTCCAGTAGTATCATTCAGGCTGGAAACTCAAGCAAGATGTGCATCTGAAAAGGCAGTTTTAGCCCTGTCTGCTTCACCTGTGCCAGTCTTTCAGCTGCACCTGCATCTGATTTTGAAGGAGCTCTGCTTTGCTGCTGAGATGATTTGAGTCTGAGCCCTCAGCAGTTACTCCGCCACACAGTGACATCTCCCAGATATCCTCTCTGTCCCCCAGCAGCCCCTCTCTGAAATGCTACATTGGCCTTGCAGGGACTGGGGTAAGAGAACAAAGAGTTCTCCCTGACAGCTATAAAGGTATTTTTTTTCCTCTCTTTTTTTTTGTTGTTTAGTGGCTGTTTGCTCTGCTAGTGAAAACGGTGTAAATAGCAGAGCAATGTCTCCCTGTAAGAAAGCTGTGGGTGAGCCCCTCCTCGCTCTGGAGCTGGTTGCTGTTGCTTTGGCAGCATCTTTGAGAGCTGAATGTACAGCTGGTGTGGCACTACTGGAGCCTGTTACTGCAAAAATTGATCTTTTTGGTCCTAAAGTGCTTATACTTAGGAACTTCACTGTCTGTGCATGTGTGAAACAGGACAGTAAAATTTGCTGGGGAAACTAGGCTTTAACCATCATCTCTGCAGATTCAAGGATTACTTAGAGTCCTTGCCTTCATGGCCTGGTGAACACAGCAGAGTTTGATAGAGACCAGATGAATTATGATGAATACAGCTGTACAATAATGGGCTAGTTGCAACTCTGCCAATGTCATAGATCAAATTTGATTCAGCGTTTCCATGTTTTGACTAAACTGAGATCCTGAAATATTGTGTCTGCTAATTGTGACTTAAATGCTTGAACTCAGTGGAAACTTGGCCGCTGGCTGTGATTAATTGTCATATTTTACTGCCGTTGATGTTATAGACCATAAAGTTTGTTTCAACAAAATGCCAGTGAAAGCGAAAGTTAAATGTATTAAAAGACAGGAATGGTTAAAGGGTCTGGGCAGAACACCAAGCTTGGGACTGGCAATTTTTTTTCCTTACTCTACTGCTGAGTAACTATAATAAATTTCCTAGCTTGGCCTTTTTTTTTTTTTTGCTTCATCTACACCCAGCTCAGGAAAGGAACTGTCTCTTCGACTGTCTCTTCAAACCCATCTGTGTGGTTGCCCGGAGAAATAGGGCTGCAAATCCCGCAGCGTGTCCGCGTGTTCCTGGAGTAAAGTCATGGTCAGTCAGTCTCCCCACAGGCGAGTCTACAACGTGCTGGTGCCTATCTCAGAGCACCCAGCGACTGAGGGGGAGGACAGCCAGCTGGGGAGGGTCGTGGTGGGACCGGGAGGGTGACCTGGGAGCCAAGCAAGGTGGTGATGGGACTGGTCACCGGCTGAAGCACTGCTGGAGAAGGAAAGGCACTGGCACAGTGGGACCTGTCCTGGGCAGGGACACCTCTCCCAGGTGCTGAGGTGGTGACCAGTGCTTTTCTTGTATCTGAAAACAAAAGGACACCTGGTGGTTTCATGGTGAGCTCGGTGCAGCCTTTCGGGGGGCCCAGACTCTGCCCATGACTTCTCTCTCACATCTAGTTTGGGTTGCCCAGTCTGACCTGCTGGCAGGCAGACAATAACCAGAGCCCATTCCTTCTGCTTCTTCATGTATTAAACTCAAAATCACTTCCTTGAGACCCTGTGTCTCATCGTTTCAAGACTTTTTCTTTTCTTGGCAGTGAGACCACCTACTCCAGGTGTTTGCTCCCCTGTGGTGCTGCAGTTTCCTGCTCCATCATGTGATGGATCAGGTTAAACACAATACAAGTTCCATGGTGTCTTTAGGTGGAAGGGGCCTAATTGCCTTTTTTAATTAAAAGGAGAACAGTTGAAGAACTCATTGATTTTACTGAATTTTGAGGCTGCCTGTGGACTCCAGACTTCTTTAAAGACACCTCTCAGCATAATGTTTTAAAAGATTATTTCTAGTTGATATCACTTATTTTGTTTATCTAGTGATAAAAACAACAGAGACCAATGTGGGAGATGGCTTGACCCTGGTTAATGTTCTGTGCTGTGTTTTTTGCTTGTGCTGAGTGTGGGAGTTACAGATACTGACTTTGTCCATCTAGGAGAGAGATGGGTCTGGCTGTGGCATGGATGGAGGAGATATTGATCGAGGAAAACTCCCTGGAGGGTCCAGTGATTTTAAAGGAGAGACCAGGTGCTGCCTGACATGTCCCAGATGCCCAAATTAGACAAAAGGGCATGGAGTTCCATGGGTCCTGTGTGGTTTGTGCTCGCTCCAGGAGGCTCTCCCGTGCCCCAGTGCATCCCAAATGGCCCAAGGTACCACTTTGGGTCGTTCAGTTGTGCCTGTGTGTGTCTTTTCACATTTCACACCCCACATGGAGGGGTCTGCACTAAGCTTCACCTTTAACAGTTTGGTAAGGGGACAGACCCACAAAAATCTGTGTCCAGTGCTCCTGAAATCAGCTTCTGTTTCATCTCAGCCAAGTCCTCTCTTCCCTACCAGAGCAGCTTTGAGAGGCTTTCAAGGCACTTGAGACAGGCTTTCCCGCTATGTGCCCTTCTGAAGAAGGACTCAAATTCCTAATTTGAGTGTAATCTCACCCCCTTGGTGCTGAGCAGAAGGCCATTAAGTATGTCAGAGACATATTTTAGCTGTAGGAAGTCCTTAGCATGAGATCCTAGACAGTTTGACCGCTTAAGCAATTTCTAAGTGCCTCTATATTTCCACTGTTATTGTATCTTTCGCCGGTTGTTTTCACAAAAGATTTTTTAGGAGGAAATTGGCAATTAATTGCGATAACAATGATGATGATTATTAGCTGTAATAAGAATAGTGATAGAACAGAGCTCACCACCCACATAAAACGCCACCAAACCTAGATGAATGAAATCACTACAGGAAATATATGAGTATTAAATTCTTAAAGTAATTTCCTTCAGTGTTGTTATCACATCTTCTAGTGTAATCCAAGAAAATAGATGTTCATGTGGCAGCTATAAATATTCATCTGTGCAAGGAGATTTCGGTCCCTCATCTCCTGCTATTGGCTTTTCCACTGCCAGGAATTTTTGTTGTTTTATTCCCCTCAAAGCCAAACGTGAGAAGGCATCAGGTGCACCATAGCAAAGTTAGAGATAGCGCTGGCTCAAATTCAATTCACTCCTGTTGAATCCTGATGAAAATTTCTTATCTCCAGAGCCACTCCTGCGGAGAAATGTTTTTATAATCTATTTGGCCATTATGAGGAATAAAAAGGGCTCGTGGGCCTGTTTCATCCTGGAGTAAAGGATGTGGACATATGCAGTGCCCTGCACGAGGTGTCCTAGATCCTGCTGACTGGCTCTGAGCTCCTGAGTTAATGCAAACAATATTATGTTCCCTAAAGGAGTTTTATAGTTAGAAAGAGTTATATGGTAATAAGAGTTATATAGATGCAATACACCTGGGGTGTATAAAAATGCTCAAATTGCAACCCTTTCAAAGAAGTTATCATCCTTGGAAGTGGCTATAAACATGTGTGAGCAGGAACTGAGGGCTGAAAGGGGAAAAAAAGTCAGCTGAAGTTTTCTATTCCCACTTCCCCTGCCCCTTCCTGTGAAATTCAAAGTTATATCAAAACCTATTGAAATAATTCAGAGCCCTGTATGATGGAGCAGTACCATCTTATGGGGAACCATAATCCTGGTAAGAAGCCATAACCATACAAATAACCCTTCTCACTCTCAAAATAAATGACCATAACAAAAAAAAAAAAAAAGAAAAATCTATAAATGCAGCTCTACACACAACAATATTTCATATTTCTCTTTAAGAAACAGGTCAGGAACCCTACTGATGTTGTTTTAATTCATTTTATTATAGAGCTATTTATTTTCTAACCCTCTGAGGAAAATAAAGTAAAAGAACATGTACCTGTTCTTTTATGTTAAAAAAGTTGGTTTCCATTCCACTTCTGCTTTCACTCTGCAATCTCTTCTTTGAAAAGCAAAGTGGATTCAAATATTTGCTTTATTTGAAATTTTCCTGCTGAAAAAGGATTTAAAGGTGACAGCCAAAAAAGATTTCATCGTAGAAAGTAAATTCCTTTTGACAAAAACCTGTTTTCCAGTAGAAACAAATGCATGCATAATCCAGTCACCCTCACTTCACATAGCAGTGGAGGCATGTAATCTTTCATCTAAATTAATTTCAGAGAGAAATTTTCTCAGCCATTCCAGAAGAATCAGCAGGGCAAGGCCTTCACAAAAACCCAAAGATTTTAATGGAAACCATCAGACAAGCATAAACCCACTCCTCTTTTAACATCCAGGTGCACACAGATCTCACTGATCTGCACAAGCAAGCTGGAAAATCTCCCTTCCAAAAGGCACAGTGATGGTAGTTGTGAAAAGACAGATTTTATTTGTTTCCCAGTGTAACTCAAATGAGTAATTTCAACTTAGGTTTAAATAAAAAAAACCAAAAAAAAACCTAAAACAATTTATCATCATGATCTCCCTTCGAGGTGGGTTTTATATCATACTGAAAACTCATTCAAGGCATGTGATGTTGAGGAGCTCATGTGGTGTCTGACTTCCTGCTTTTCCTCATGTTTCTTAACCCAGTGACACGTGTGATAGATGCTTTCCAAATTCATAGGGACCTGTGGGAGGTATTTTTACCAAGGAATGAGAGGCAAGGCAGCCGTAGATATAAAGCGCTTGCAAAACTGGTTGCATGTATATTAATGTTAATTATTATGAATGAATTTTGTATAAACAGTAATAAAAGGTTCAAAAATGAAGCGAGTGCTGTTTTTTTGAGAAGCAAGTCAGTTCCACTTCTTTCACAAAATTAAAGACATGTTTGCCAAGCTGATAGCTTTGAAACACACGAAGTCATTTCGGGGAGCTGTGCTTGCACAGCAACAAAATAAGCAAAATTCAAGCTACCTATTTTTATGGCTGAAATCAAAGTCTCTTTCGACACACTCAGAAGCCTGGCAGGCTGGATGGAAGATGAATGACAGCCATGGGGGAGCATCTCCAGGGTTTTGTTCTCAACAACCCTTTTACCTCTAAACCAGGTAGAGCAATATCCATGAATTAACCGCTCGTGCTGCGACTCGGCAGTAAATTCAGGCTACCATATTCCATTGATTTAGCATAACTAAACTCACATTTATGGCACAGAAACGTTGAGTTACAACGTCATTTTTAACCATGCTCATTGATTTCTGACTATGTCAAGTTGAAAGTGGTTGTCTTGTGAACAAAGAATTCTAGATGTCTAATAGTTTCTGTGATAAAATCTTATTCCCAGCTTAACCAATGAATACATCTCAAGGCTTTTTACCCTGCTGCCTTATCAAGAGGAGCCCAAATAACATTTGTTGAAGGTAAGTAATTTGTACATCTCAGTCCATTCTGATCACCCAACCTTGCTGGTCACACAACTCCTGATAAAATTCCTCAAAGGAAAGCCCTTCCAGGCAGGAAACACACCAACCTTCAGATGTATTTTAATACATCAGTGTTGAAATTGATCCATCTGATTTGGCTTTTGGAAGGAGGTGGTGGGCACAGGGCACGAGAAATGTGTGTGTAATCCCCTGACTCCGGCTGGAGCAGTCCTGGTGCTGCAGGACCACGGAGAGCAGCGTGGGGCTGTGAAACGCTGCTCGAATTGTACAGCTCTCAGCAGCCACTGTGAGTGTTTCAGCGGGATTTATCTGGGCCAAAACAAGTTGGATGTCTGTAAGATCAAGGTGGGATTATCCCAGGAATGGCCCTTGGTATTCCCAAGGTTTACTCAACCGTGCCTTTGCTTTCTGAGCCTAAGAGCTATCACCAGAACTTCCCAGGGCTCTTGGTGGAAGACTGAGGGGGGATTATTTTTTATAGTTTTGTGGAGCAGGCACTTGCTCTCTTTTTGCAGCTTGTAGCCAGCCTGCTTTCCTTCTCAGAAGCAGCGCTAAGGATGGATCTGGAGTGGCAGTGTCACCTGTTAAAGCTGACCCTTGGGGTGTTAGTGCTGTAACCTGCTGCCTCCCTCTCTTGTCACCAAGTGCTTTGTGCCTTAGTCAGGAGCACTGGTACAGATCTATCCAGAACACAAAGAAAGCTGCCTGGGTGGGGGCAAGGGAGACTGCTCTTCCTTCCAGTTGTGTGTCTTTCACATAATTTAATTTCTCAAGAAATTAAATTGGTTTTCAGAAGTGTCTTCCACCACTTTGGGAAAATGCAGCCTGCTGGTCTCACCTGGAGAGGGTTGCTGAGTTGGTGTTGAGTGAGGCTTGAAGATATAAACTGATGGAAAGTCTCCTTGAGGTGGCCGAGGCTCAGACACCCAGTGCTGGTGCTGGCCCTGCTCCAAAGTCCTGTGATACAAAGGCATGGACCAAAGGGACAAGAAACCGAAGATTTGGTCTTGGTCACGCTCTGCTCTGTCTCAGCAGACTGGGAGCTGGGACCTCCCCGGCTGGCAAGCCTCGACAGTAAAGCCACCTGTGCCAGGAGCTTCCTGGGCTCAGCTGCAGGGCCAGCCTTGGGCCTTTCCTCCCTTCTGCACCTGCTGCCAAGGCTTCCCAGCAATGCCTCTGTAGCTCCATTCCAGCTGCAGCAACTCCATCCAAGAGGCAGGAAGGACGTACCTGGGAGGAAGGAGGACACATCTCTGGATAGAGAAAGCTACCAAGGGGGAAAGTTGAACTTCTTTTCTCCTCTCCTCTGCTCATGGAGCTGGTTGAGCTCTGAGGAGGACCCACCTTGCAATAGATTCACCATGGCAAAGAGGCAAAAGGTCCCAGCCTCCTGTTTCTCTAATGCAGAGCAAACATAAAAAAAAAATGGGCAGGGAGATGTGAAGGGAAAAAACCTGGTTTATGTTTGCTTATATGCAAGTTTCTTTTTCCTCTTTTAAACTGCACCTGATATATTTTTATTGGACCAAGATGTAAAACCTGAATTCGATTGCAGTCGTGATTTCTGACCCACTAAGTGTTACTGAGAATTATCTCTTGAGGCAGAGTAACTATTTAATACTGCATATCCCTTGTGTTCAGTCATGAAAGCTGCCTACAGGGTCTAACATTTCTAAATTGAGTGATTATCTATTGGTAATTGCACTCTCTAGGCAGACCTGGGGAACAGACATATGGTTAGAAGAATGGCTCCATTTTTTTCTCCTTCCCTTCCTTTGGCTGCTTACTGCTAACGACAGCACTTCAGCTGTTTCCAGGCTCTGAAAAATGTTGTAAAATCTGAAGGAGTCAGGAAAAAAATTCATAAACAGCAGCTTCCCTTGGCAGAAATGTTGTTACCCCTGTCACTTCAAGGTGGTTTTATGCCACACAGCCAAGCTGAGTAGAGGAGAAGTCCACACACCAGGGTCTAAAATCAAACTCAGTTTTTTTCTTTACTGGCTCTACTAGATTGGTACTGTGTCATCTGGACACGCCTCATTTCCAGTATAAATCTGTACAGAAAGAAATGTATATGGCTTGACCTTTGCACCCCAACTCTCTTTGCTGACTCTTCATCTTGCAAGCAGGAATTAGAAACAGCTTTTACAGCCCGAGAAGTCCCACTGTGTTTACAATAACTCTGATTTCAGCATGCTAGAAATATGGATGCCAGAGTGTGAACTGGGGCAGCGTGGCTCCTGTGGTAGCTGCTGACCACAGTGAGGAGTGGTGGCAAAAGCTGTTGTATGAAAGGGTAAAGCTTCGAGTCTGTGGTCCTTATACGTGGAAAATTCCAGACAGCTCCTGTAGACTTGCCCAAGACTGCAGCTACAAGAGAATTTGCAAATTCCCTGCTAATTATCAATGCTCAAGTACTTTTCAGTGGCTGCAGTGATTCTACTTTGAGGTCTAAATACTTTCATGGCCTAACTTCATGCATAGAAAATCCGGAACTAATATGCATACGGGTCTATGAAGTCAGTGTCTAAAGCTTTGTACCCGCTGAAGCTGTGATAACCTTGCAGCTACTGCTCGAGCAAGTATCTTGAGGCATCACCAACCCTGTTCCCTGTGGGCATGATTATGGCAAGTGCCTTGACGTTGAAGTCACCTTCTGAAGCTGTCACTGGTGTGGTGCAGTGCGGGATGAAGGAACGCCAGGAGGTTGATTGGGGTGGATAAGGATGTTGCAAGTCAGTGCTGCAGCAAGGGAAAGTTTTTCTCCCGAATGCAGTTTGGCTGGAGACACACACAGCCTCGAAACCTGAATCCAGATCTGTGAGCTGCTGGCTGTCCTTGGAATCTTGGAAAGCTGTGTGCTGCCCTCAGCGGCGTGCACGTGGTTTCGTGGGCTAAAGGGATCTTAACAGAGTGTGAAAATCCACTCTGGGGAACCTCTTAAACTCTCATTTCAATGGCCTTTCCCTGCCACCTGATCTTGCAGATCACCTGCTTCTCCCTCCATGACACACGACCTTTCTTTATTTCTCCAAGGTGACCTTTGAGACAGGGAGCTGCTTCCACAGGACCAGTGAAGAGGTGGTTGTTTAGTGCTGTACTGCTGAATTGCAGCGTGACAGTGTTTGGCGTGCAGATACAAATTAAAGGATGAGAAACAGGTGTTTGGATTGGGAAAAGGCTTTCAATTATAAAGAATATTCTTGATGACTGGTTGTTCTGTGGTTAAATGGGTCTGTCATCAGAGCTCTGTAAATAAACAACACCCAAACATTTAATATTAATTAGAAATGTTAAACAGGCATATGCTAATATTGAAGCACCATGACATGTTCACAGATTGCACAGCTGGAAAAAAAATTGTGAATTTTTGAGAAATACCATCCCAGCTAGAATTACATCTCGGGGCGGGGTGGGGAGGGAACTCCAACAAATTATCACCACTGCCAAAACCCCAAAACCAAACAGAAGCCCCGAGCTGGCAAATTTCCTTGGATAGAAACTGATCTGCAGAAGCTGGTCAGACTTTCAAACAGTTACTTGGCCTGATGACAGAGTGTGTGTGCCCAACAAGTGAGCTCTGTGCCCTAAAGCAGATGTCCCAAGGCGTTGCTGCTTCTGCCTGTGCACCCCATCCCTTTGGCAGGGGAACAGAAAGCTGTGGAGCTTCTGAAACCACCACAGGTGGCTGTGACCTGGTGCACTTGAGCCTTTTGTTCACAGCCATCCCCTGCACTGGGGTCACACCCTGTGCCCGAGAGCATTGTCCAAACTCTCCTTGAGCTCTGTCAGGCTGCTGCTGTGACCACTGCCCGGGGAGCCTGTTCCAGTGCCCAGCCACCCTCTGGGGGAAGAACCTTTCTCTAATATCCAACCTAAAGCACCCCTGACAACTTCAGGCCATTCCTTCAGGTCCTGTCACCACAGAAAAGAGAACAGTATCCTCACCCTTCATGCAGAGACTTGGTGGCCTTGAGATACCAGTGTGTTTCCAGCCTAGTTCCTTCTAACTTTTTGGACAGCTGTCATATCTTAGTCCTGAGACATGCTCTAGTATGATGGGAGGGAAATCATCATCTGGGTTTTAAGATCCGTGAGGATTCAAAACCTCTGGTGGAAGGAAGGGGGAAATGCCTGGACATATGTCTCTAGAGTCAATCCTCCAACTGAAATTCAGTCATTAGTCAAAAACTCAAAAACGCTCTGGGAGCTGAAGTTAGAATCATTAGTAAATGAGTAATGGTTTACCTTTTAAACATTCTAAGGGTGTACTTTTTTCCAAAGAGCTTTGCTAAAGTGGCTGAAGCCTGCACAGATGGATGAGGAGCACAATCAGTCAGCAGCGGGTCACAGCCCACGTTTGAGGAGAAGAAGCAGCCCCTGAATTATAGGGACTTACAGAAGGGCTTGAGTAATCACACTCTGGGACTGAGTTAAAGGGTTTCATGGGGAGTGGGAAGGGTTGTCAACCTTCCAGGACTCCCACCAGGATAAATGGCTGCAACAGTCTGGGTTTTTCCTTAAACAGGAGGTTATTAGAAGGGCAACCATTGCCATGGCAGGCTGATTCCTTGGCCCTCTGCAGGGTGATCTGCTGAGAGCTGGCATCTTGTTTTTCCCTTTACAGATGGATTTTCAAGTGCATGAACCTGCGGCTCAGGTGGCCAAGGGTGCAGAGCTGGCACCATTAAATCTGAATTTCTTGAATGCAACCACAAGGCACAACCCATAAGCATCAACAGTGAGCCTGAGCAGCCTGGTTTATCTTGTGGCTCGTCCCTGGATTAGGTGGGCTGATGACTTTCTTTATAGTGTCACCTTGGTGTGTGTTTGACTGTTGTAATCTGGCAGCGTGGACCTGATTCAGCCTCTCCGTCTCTGCCTCTAAAACAAGCACTTTTATGCTGTCTGAGACTCCTTCCAATTCCTCCCCACACCACATCATTCTCCTCCTTGGCAGCCTTGTACAAGCTAAGGACTGAGAGGAAGCAAAAACCTATCTAGCAAAGACAAATAAATGAACAACGCACACGAAAGCAGCTTGCCTTGAAACTTAAATTGGTTGCTAACTTTCTTCTGGTTTTGGCAGGGAAACAGATTATTTCCAGTGCCCCAGCCTTAGGAGCTTGGCTGCTTTTCAGTATCTGACTAGGGCTTCAATGTTGGGAATTTTATTGTCTTCAGCACCTGCAAAGGCAAAGCTAATAAATTACTGAAGTTTCAATGTAGAGTTTGATGCTGTTTGGTTTGTTAATTGAATATTTAGCCTGACTTCCCAAGGAGGCAAAGGTTGCTAGCTGTTTGCATGTGTCTTGCCATTAAATTTTAAACCAAAAATTGAGTAGGAATAATACCCAAAAGGCACAAGAAGTGTCTGGTTAGAGATGAGAATTCATTCCTAGTCTCCAGAACAGGAGAAAAAAGGCAGTGTGAGGGCTTTGAGTATTCCTGGGCAAATCCACATAGAATTACACTGCTCAAGGGTCCAATTCACAAGAGAACCTGACCTTGCACCATTTCCTGTTGCATTTTAAGACTTTTCATGACCCATTTCAGTTGTGGGCTGAATGCTTTTGACCCTTGTCATGGCAAATACCTCATGCCTCCCATGTGAAGGCTGGATCACCTTCTTTCTGCTCATTCAATTAAAAGAAATATTTTTGCCTGCTTTTTTTTTTGCATGCATTAGGCAATGGTATCTTGTGAGACAAAGAGATAGTTATGTAGAAGAATGGCACTAGAACCAATGAGACACCAACTTGCAATTTTTCCTATCTCTTGCAACAAAAAAATCCTCCTAAAATGGTCGATATTGTGCTAAGAAGAAATCAATTCCCACAAGTAATAAACAGCAGACACTCAGCTCACCAGGGCCTTTACAGTTTGTTTCTATTCACATTGTTATATGCGAGGTGTTGTGCTGTTATGCAGAAATCAGGATGAAAGTGTCGGATGGAAGTTGATTACAGCACATTCAAGACATTCAGGAGAAAAACCCTCACAATTTCTTCTGAGCAGGGTCACACAAAATGTAGTGGGTTCAGCTGCTTTTATTCTCGTGAACATGGTGCTGAATCAACAAAGACTTATGCATGCACCTGGCTTTGCAAGCAGAATAAATTTCCACTGCCTGTGCATTTAAAGCTCATTGGCCTCCAAGGGGTCTCTGCCCAGAGCACTGAGTTAATCACATGTCACTGAAGAGTTTCAGAAATGGGTCTAACTAAGGGTGGCTGCAATAGGGAGCTGAGCTGAAAGTCCCCCTCCTGCAACTCCCTCTGCAGAACCAGTGCTCCTAGGGAAACTTTTGAGCATCATTAGAGGGAGAGAGGTGTACATATGTCACCTTCTGAAACAGCTGTTCAGTCCATCAAAAGTTCTCTTTCTCCTTCCAGTAAAGAGATGCCAGTAAAATACTTCATTTATTCTGGGTCTGTGGCAATAAGAAAGACAGTCATTGAGGTTTTATGGGTCTGAAAACCAGAAACATCTTCTAAAGAATTGCTCAGTGTATTGAACCAAGCGAGTTGCCTCGGTCTCTGTGTGTGATCCATTCCAGAGCAGTTGGGACCAATGACTGCCGAGGCACTAAATGCTCAAAAGATCTTGATACATTTATTTCATACTGTGTATTTTCAGCCCAAGCCTTGTGGGAAGACTAGGCTCAGCTTTGGGGTTTATTTTTTGCTCCTCCCATCCCTGTCAAAAGCCTGTGGGTGACTCTTGAGAGGCAGGAGAGTTTGGTGCCATTTGGTTTAGGCAGCAAAAATGGAGAAGCAATTCCAGCAGTGAACTTCCACAGAAATAGCCATTTGCATGCAGCTGCTCTGACTAGGTCCTTTTTGGGTGACAGGAGGCTGATGTGGAATGTTCTGCAGGTCCTAACACAGAGGAGATGTGCAAGGGAGCTCTCCTTCATCCCTGAGAAGGAGCAGTGATCCCACATTTCTCTTTTCTTTGGCTCACCCTCACGTGAAGGTGCAGGCAGCAGAGCTTCCAACCTGTGCCAGACACTGAGAAGAAGAAGGAAGGGACCTGGGATAAACGAGTCTGTGTGCCTCTCTGTGGACAAATTAAATCAAATAAATATATGAGGGTGTGATCCGAAACTGCCAATTGCCAGTTGTCCTTAAATTAGCATCACTTTATTATTTTCTGAAATGAAGCTGGCTTTTGATAGTTGATGTGATAAGTGTCATGTCCTGTGCTGAATCAGAAGGGCTGGACTGACAGATCACCCACTTTGGAAACACATTTTGCGGATTTTGAAGTTTGTGGCTCCACAAACCTCCCAGTAAATTCTGCTGCAGAAAGTCTTTGGCCTTAATTTCTGCACAGAACCAATTCTGGTTCAGTGTAGATGCAGGGAGAAAACCTCAAAGTTCAGATAGAATCCAGATATGCCTTCTAAATAAATCCATTTATCACTAGCAGACAAGCCACCACTTCCTTTTGCCTACAACAATTAATAACTCACACTCTTTGTGAGTTTAGGATTAATGTCAGGATTAACACCAAACACCAGATCTCCCCTACAGAGCTCAGAGCACAGGAATTTCAGCACTGCATTGTAGTTATCCCGTGTGAGCAGCAGAGGGTAGTGTATTACACGGAAAAACTTCCATCTGGCCACCAGAAGCTATTTCGGAGTGTTTTTCAGAAAAGCAGATTGATTGGAGGCATTTAAAGTGAGAGCAGGACGGCCCCTCTCTGCTGCAGTCCTGCGTGGAAATGCTGCTGTGTGTGAGCATTGGCTGCTGCATTGTTTAAAGACGATTTAAAAGTGATATTTATTTGGGCGCAAGAGGTTTGTCGGTGGCTAAATGCTTCAAACTTCTGCGCTGCACCAAGGTCTGATGCCAGATTTGAAGTTTGATTTCCAGGTGTCCAGGCAAAGGTTTTCCAGGATCCTGCCCTTGTGCATCTCAGCTGCGTCCCCTTCACACTGGGGAGAGGCTCGAATATGCCTTGTGCTCCTCTCACACCATTTGCCTTGCACGGGTGTCACTGCCCCCTCAGAGGTCACCAGGGTCACTCAGCCTGGGTCACCAGGGCTGTAGAGCTCACACAAAATCACAGAATCATTACAGTTGGAAAAGACTCTAACATCGAGCCCAACCATTAGCCCAGCAGCACCGTGTTCTCCACTAAACCGCGACCCCCAGTGCCACAGCTGAACATCTTTTGAACACTTCCAGGCAGGGTGATTCCAACCACTGCCCTGGGCAGCCTGTTCCAGGGCCTGACAGCCCTTTCAGGGAAGAGATTTTTCCTAATAGCCAATCTAAACCTCCTCTGGAGCAACCTGGGGCCATTCCCCCGCATCTTGTCACTTGTTAGCTGGGAAAACAGACTGAGCCTCACCTGGCTACAGCCTCCTGACAGGGAGCTGCAGAGAGCAGTATGGTTCCCCTTGAGTCTCTTTTACCCAGGCTAAACACCCACAGTTTCCTCAGCTGCTTCTCATCAGACTTGTGCTCCAGACCCTTCATAAGCTCTGTTCCCTTCTCTGGACATGAAAAAATCCAGCTGCTTCTCAGTGTAAAAGTAGCTTTAAAGAGTTCAGTCCCATGGGGGTTCAGGAAACATCTGCCTGGATGTAGTCTGGGTTAAGCACTGTGAGGACCATCAACATCCCATCCTCTTCCCTCATTCCATCTACACTGAGATGACTTGCTCTGGCACTGAAGAGCAAATCTGTGCCTTCCCAAGCTGTTCCTGCTTTTCCAAGAATACTTGAAGAATTAAAGGTGGTGTGTAAGCCTCGTTTGTGTTGCTATTTCACCTCTACACCTCTCAAGGCTCGGGATGAATCGTTGCAGTCCCAGTGAAGAACATCTCACCTTGTCATCTCAATGCCTCTGGAAAGGAGAGCTCCAAACAGGTCGTCAGCGATCGCAAAATTTCTCTGCCTTTCTTGTGACTTAAGAGAAGGAAATTTAGTAACTGGTGCTGAGGGAAGCTGCTAGAGAACAGCTGTGCTCTTTGAGATAATACACGTATGTTTGCACATTAATATTTACAGATATATGTGAGAGTTTTGCTTCTGCCTTTTTTTTTGCAAGGAAGTCCTTGTATAACAAACACTAAATGGAGTGTAGGCAAGAGCACAGAGGATTTCTTAGGGATGCTGGGAAGACCCATCATCACCTGCTTTCTCTCTTTGATTGATGCATCACAGTAAATATCCCACTGGGAAACATCCCTAGGCAGGATGGTCTTTCTTGCATCTCCTTTTGGATGAATGAGGTCAATGAACAAGCTGTTCCTGACCTTTATGGTTTCCTCTGAAAAATCCAAATGTTAATTTAAAAATTTCAGAAAAAAAAGATCTTGGGAATTACCTCTATTCCCCTTATGCAGAGACAGCTTGAATATGGACAAACTGGCATTTTGCAACACTATTTAATCAGAAAACCCTTGCCAATTTCTGCTGGCAGTGGTGATGGAAAGGAAGTCAAGAGAGAAAGGAAGTCAAAAAAGTTAAGTGATGATAAGGTGGACGTGGAGGGTGGGATGTACAAGCACTGGAGCCCTTTCTGGGCAGCCACCTGTGCCTGGGTGGGTTGTGCTCACTTAGAACCAGGGTTCTCCCTGCTGCTGACTTTCCCCTTGACACAGAAATGCAAAATAATGTGATCTTTTTGTCTTAATAAAGTGGATTTGTCTCTCCCATTTCCTAATGAGGTTCCTGAACACCTGCCAAAATGTTCATAACAAGAAATGTTATGAAGCCCATTTCCTAAATGGTTTGGGATTTAATTTGGTCCTTGTGGCCCTGGGTAATTTAAAGACTTTTGATCTGCTTAATCACAGTTATTTGTTTTATGGTCTGAGGCCTTTAGGTCTTGCAACAGTCATTCATCCATTTCTTGTGCTAAAACACTACTTTCTGTCCTTAATCATCATCCTGGTGATAAAGGTGATTTATAACTTTGCTTTTCCCTGTTCAGAGTGGGATATGACAGCTACAATCCCTCAGGTGTACTGCACCCTCCATCAAGCAAACCATTAATTCCAGCACAGCAAAGGTGTCAACCTAACTGGTTTGGAGGTTCTGAAACACGTGTATCCCCCCTTAGATAAATGAAGGCAATTAAATCTCCCATTAAGATCTCCTACTTCCACAGATGGCCTTTCTTTTTCTCGTATGATAATCATATTAAAATTGCATGCAGAGCCATTTGTACATTTTAACATTAATGTTTGCTGCTCCAAATCAGCTGGGGGAAGAGGTAATTGTCACAGTTTTCATCAGCCTCTTCTGCTGTCATTGTAATCCTTCCAAAGGGAGCCACTGCAGCCTGAGCAATCAGCAGCTAAAATGTGTTTGCATGGGCAGGTGAAAAAAGTAAAACAGCAGATCCAGGGCTTTCCTGGGACTCCACTCTAAAATGGAAACATGTTTTCTGAGAAATTATTTCTGAAGGAAATGAGCAGGGCCAGGGGATGCCGTGCCCAACTGGCTCTTCTCAGATTCTGTTGAGCCAATACTTTCAGTGACTGAGAAAAGCAAATTTGAGGCTTGGAGTTCTCTGCTGCCCTCGAATCTGGGGCTGGCCAGTGCTGAGTGCCCTCAATTTTCACTTGTTATGATGACAGCATTGACAGTGCTGGAGAACACAGCAGAATGAGGTTGGAATTGGTCTCATGTGTGAAGTTGTCTGTAATGAAAAACAGCACCTCATACCCTCCTCACAGACAGTGTGAAGCTCTGTTTTAAAAAGGTTTTGTTTTCCCTTTTCTTTAATCTCCAGCTGGAACTTGACTTAGTGGAAGTTGTTTCTAATTGCCAGTTTAAATATATTAATGGCCAATTTCCCAGCAATTTTTCTTTTTGTCATTGTTTTCCTTCAGCTTCGGGGTACGTTTCTCTGTCTCTTGTTACAAACCAAGAGGAATTGAGTCCCCTCAGCTCTCTTTGCCAGGCAGAGGAAGCGTCATTTCAGAAGAATAATTTTTCATCCACATCTCATCCTCTCACCAGTTTTCCACCACATTTCCCATTTCAGCCTCACCCTCTCATAGATATAGAATAATTTATTTCCTTTGTAAATTGGCTTTGCTCTGTCTTTATCTGTGCCTGGAAATACATAGGTGGCCACCTTGAGTTAAGAGAGGTCTTACCAAAGGGCTCACAGGTGGATTTTGGGGTAGGGTGCAGCTCATCTGACTTCAGCTGTGTTCAGGTTTCCTGAACAAATGAATCATTGTGGAAGGACCTGTCTATTTTATTGGCCATGAGGAACTCGGGTTTCATCTTTGCGCATGCAAGGCCATCCATGGGCTCCTGAACTTGGCAGTTTGGGAAGAGGTAGAACAAATTCAGCTCTCACACACAGATGTCTCAGTGATTTCATTATCCAAGGAAATATTCCATCTGTGGTACATCATATACATTGTTCCTAGTGGTTTCCTAGGAGAGGAATGCCCTGGATTTACAGCTCAGGGACAGAATCTTCATCAAAACTTAATAAAGATTTAGTTTTAATTCCCATTTATTTTACTTTACAACATTTGCAGACAATGAGTTTTACTGCTTTAATGAAGCGCTTCTTATTAAAAACCTGTCAAGTCTGCTACAAAAAGAACACTGATTATTTTTTCAGTGCGTGCCAAGGGGATTTAATTAATATTTTGTGATCACCTACTTTTATTTTGTGTCCCAGCTTTCAAAGCAACTGGACCAGAGGGCATTCCTTTTACATTGGCCTACTTGCAGCAAAAAGGACCACACAGCAAGAACACTTTGATGTCAACCTCAACAACTCTTTTGGGTGCTGGGGAGAGAGGTAGTGGGTGCTCAATCAGTTTAAATAGGGGACTAGAAACACAGCAGCTCAGATCTTGTAGTACTCCATGACACCCTTGGCCAGTTTTGCTGCTCTGAGTCACTTTCCTCATTTGTGAAAGGAGAACATCGTGGAAATTCAGTAACGTGCAAGCGTTTGGCTTTAAAATTGGTATGTATAAACCCGAGCAATATGGAGGCAACACTTCAGCCCCTTCTGAAGCAGCTCCCACTAAATCCTGAGCAACAGAAGTGTGGTGAAATTTAATACAGAACGACAAGACATGGCTGTGCAGCAGTTTGGGACAGAGAAGGAAGAGGTTCAGAAGACTGAGCGTGGTACCTACTTTCTGTTTGTAGTGAACTGGGAAAATGAAGCAGTTGGAAATGGTGTCCATAAACACCCGTCAGGCTTGACAAGTAACAGGAAATGTCCAAGTCCACTGTGAGCCCATAAAGATCTCCCTGACCTTGGTATACACCTGCACTTGCTTGTTGGCTTCCTTTTTGTAGAGAGGTTTGCTGGTCAAGACCATACCTCTCATCTAGGCTTTTAATTTTTTATTTTTTTCTAAGCATAAAAAAGTGGCTATTTTTTCCTTCAAAAAGCAGGCTTCAGTGATATCTGCCTATGCATGAGAGCCTAATAAGAGTTTTAGTAGTATATTGTTTTGTGGTCATTTTCTCTTAGGCCTCAGGGGTTGAAACTTGCATTTCCTTTGCTTCCAAGCCCCTGGCAGAGGGAGTTTGAACCCACAGCTGTGGCGTGGCTGTGTCACCTGAGCCCTAGTGGGCGAGAGGAGATGGCTTGGTCAGATTCCACATCAGCTGAGTTTTTCCTCTTCCTCACATCCTGGAGCCTGGATATGGTGCATGGCTGATGTGCAGTGGGAGTCACTGTGAGACATTTTGTTGGCTTCAGGGGCTCCTCAGGTGGAGTTTCTTGAGAGAAACGGAGTCTCTGACCTGACTGACAGCACAAACTCTGGAAGATGTTTCAATCCATGAACTGTAGGTTTAAAACTGCCTGTCACATCTTCCCTGCAGAGGAGTCACTCTGGTGCAGCACACAGCTCTTTGATCCACAGAAAGTAAAAGTCTAAAAATCTCAGAAATGGCTTTTGGTTTGAGAGCTGGATCAATACAAGTTAGGGCTAAACTTTGCAATACAATTGAGCCCCTGGCTGCTCACAAAATACTGCTACTGTGATGAAAAATAAGAATAGTAATAATAATAATAATAATGACAGCCATCATCATTATGGCTTTTGGTGGAAAGACTTAACGGAGAGAGAATTGAAGAACTTAAATGTCGATAAACTTACTGTGGTTTCATAAATGCTCAAGTTCTGCCTTCCAAAGGTAAAGTGGCCAGTGTTAATTTGGCTCTCAGCATTAGAATGAGCTTCTAAGGTGAGGATAGCCTTCCTCAGCTGCCAGAGTGGATCTCATGGGGTTTGCATGCCCAGCCTCTCAGCTCCTGGCTTTTTAGGGAGCCTGCCTGGGCAGAGCTGTGTTTTCCTGATTTCCCTCTCTCCACGCTGTGCCTCTCTGCTGTGTGTGTCCTGCTACAGGCTGTGGATGCTGGGCTAATGCTGTAAATTACACCACTGTGTAATTGTTCATAAAAGCCTCATCAAGCCACACGTCCCTGCAAATGACACCAGAATGCCTGCTCAAGTGGCACATAAGTCAATGGTGACTGTCAGGTCCAAGCTGAAATCTCTCAGTGGATAGAAAAAATAATTATTGGTAGTTACAATCTTACCTCCAGACCTTATGGTTTCTGTGTCTTATTTTCAGAGGAAGGAGGGGGACAATTACCAGCACTTTGATGGGGATATAAAGTGAGAGTTATTATCCACTGTTTAGTACTTGGTTATTCTTTTTCGTTTGAAAATTACAAAGAAAAATAACAGGGAAAAATAAAACCACAAAAAGCCACACACACAGAAGAGAAACTTGAAAAGTTTGTGTAGGATGGGTTCTCTGTCCTATACTGACATTTTTCCCTAGGCAAAGTCACCTCATAGAGTTGGGAGGCGTCTCAAAATGCCCATGGAGCTGCTCCTTTGTAAGGCGAATCATAGCTGGCAAAAAGCTGGAAGTGCTGCTGGTTTTGCTTTACTTGAAGTGTTGGTCACTAGAAAGCAGAGAGTGTATCAGGGCCAAAAGAAGGGGGGAATATTGGAATATTGTACCTGTAGTGAAGAAAATTCTAGTCCAAAATGAACCAGGAGAACAGAAGTCTCTTACTGAAAATGACTTAGCAAGACTGAGAATCTTGTTTTGGTGGGGAGTGAGAGTGTGTGCCCGGTGTACAGAGTGGGACATCGTGGTGATCTCCAAATTGACAGGTCCTGCCTTGACTTCCTTCTCAAGATCTTCCTCTTGTGGCTGCAGCCTCACAAACACCATCACCCTCACTCTGAAAACCAGACTTCCACTGCGTTCTGGTAGTAGATTTCAAATATATCCTTTTGGGAAGAGGAGAGTGGATAGTCCTAGCATGGATACGCAGGGGGAAAAATAAAAGTAGTTAGAATATTTTGATTTCATAGAGATTTTCATCTGATGAAGATATGCAAAGTAAACTGGTGCTCTCTGTTGCCCATTAAAGGGGTATGAAGGGGTGGTGGTGTCAGGTGGGACCACCCCCATGTTCCTCCATCACTGTTCCCTTAGACACCCCAATTTGCTCCTGATTATGGAAGAAAGGTGTGGATACAATGGATCCCCTACTTTCCTCCTTTTCACCCTCATTCCTTCCCAAGTAACCAACCCACACATACTCACTTTTTTTTCCCCAATAGTCACAATTTTGCTGTGTCCCTCCCCAAACTTGCTGTTTCTGATACATTTATTTGCTGTTTCTCATATTTGCAATCTCATTTTTTGAAGCCCTGCTGATTTTGTTCCCCAGGTGCTGCTGCTGTCCTTGCTACACTTGAATCCCCAAAAGGTCCCTGGTGCTCCCATCCAGGTACCCAATCTGGCCACTCCTCACAGCACTGTCTGTAGCTTTATTGGTTTCTTACGTTGTTATTTAATACATTCAGCACTTTCTTGTGTCATACCTAGCAGTTTTCCACACCCATCCAGTTATCCGGACCTCAGCCAGAGCTTTGTCCTCTGCCTGCAGCCTCAGCACTCCCAGCAGGGACCAGCTGGGCAGAGGCGTGGTGGGCACGGAGGAAGTATTGCATTGCTTCATTCATTTCAATGCTGATTAAGCTACTCTCTTCAGCCTTTCTTTATTAGAAAAGTTAACTCTTTTAGCTTATATTTTATTAAAACATAGTTTTTGAGGGTTGAAAAGCCTTTTCAGTCTCTCCAAGGAGAACATAGGCAGAAGGTATAGGCACATCCCCATTAGTCCTTGTCACAGACATTGTTGCTTCTCTGCTCAGGATCAAATTTCTCTAACAAGTCCTTTGCCTTTCTTCTGGAAACTGTTTATGGCATATGTCTCACATCTCTCCCTGGGAATCACTTGTGACAGGAGCAGCTGAAATCCTCCTCAGAGAAGCTGTTCTTCTGGAAAGCATGTCTGATTTTGGAACTGTGCACCAGTGTTTGGTGAGATCCCTTGCCATCCATTGCTGTCCAGGATAATGCTGTGCGGCTCAGCCTTATTTATTCTCAAATGAGACCGAGCAGTGCTTTAGAAGCATGCTAGCTTGAGCCACCTGTGCATATTTACTGGTTTAGGTGTGAGTGAGAGGAGGAAGAGCACCCTGCAATTCTTCACTGACTCCTTACTTTGGCAGAAATACCAATATGTAAAATTAAAAACTGTTGAGTCATTACTTGCACATGTTATTCAGTTCTTCTTCAGGGCTGATAATTTTTTTCTGGAGAGAGGAGTGAAGGAATATCTTGAAAATTTTCAATTATAATTTTTTCCCCCCATTACTTAGTACAAATGGCTCTGTGACTTTCCTAGGAGCTGCTTGCCTAAGTCAGGAACACTTTCATGAGGCAAATATTTAGGGATGAAGCTTTACAGCAAAAAAACTCCTAAAATACCAAACCAAAGCAACCAAAAGGAATTTTACCTTTGCAGTTCAGTGAGACCAGATCAGGAGGGAAAACTACAAGAATACAATTCTTCCTATGTCAAAAATAAATAAGAAAAGGAAGGAGAATTCCCCAAATCATGGTGATTAGGCATTAATTCTGTGAACTGAGGTCGCCTCATACGTTGAGCTCCAGTGAAAGGATAGCACAATGAGGGATGGATATGTCCCAAATGGCAGGTCCCTGTAGGTAGGAGCCATTACAGGGAGCCTTTGGAAAGAAATAATGCTTGGCTATCCATATGTGCACGTGGAAAGCATCCATCATCATTACTTATACTGTGCAGGCTCATTAACATGCAGCTCACAGGAGCTAATGGCTGAAAAATCCATGTTGCTCATTGAGGAGAATGAGAAAGTTTTTTTTCTCCTCCCTTCAAGCTGTTGGGAAGATGGCTGTTTCCACCTTGAAACATTGTTCAGAAGGGTGAAAAATAAATAGGAGGAGGGAAAAGGCAAAGAAGAGAGAGTAAGCAAATGCTGGTTGTGAGCAGCAGGATCTGAAATGCTCTTCTGGTCTGTTTTGGGAGAGAGAAATGGCTCATAATGAAAAAGGGTGGAAGAAGCCTTCCTTAACTTTTCAGTTTGGCAAGAAATTAGTATTGTGGAGTGGCTGGGCCAGTACTACTCACCTAAAGCGTGTCCCAGGTGGTAGCAGAGCTTTGACAGTTACAGCAATGTGATGTGTTTTCTAGATAAACTGATGTTTTCATGTTTTCTTTTCCTTTTCCTTTTCCAAGCTACTTTGGCAACTGCTGCCCAGCTTGTTTCACATATTCCTTGGAGCAGGTTAGCACTGAAGAACTCTCCATGATTTAGGACCAACAGTTCCCAGAGCTGAAGAACATGTACAACAAAGGCAGGGAAAAAAGTGGCCTCCAGTTCCCATCAGGTTTTAAATCCAACACCCCAAATGATCCAGGATCTGTTTAAACTGGGATTTCTCGTGGGAAAGCAGAACCACTTCCTGGGGGTGGACTTGCTCCAGACACAGATTGCAAGGATGCCACGAAGGCACGAGGTAGCAAAGTGCTCTGCAACCCTGGTGAAGTGATGGTGCATCGGTCTGCAATACAATCCTCTGACATTTAATTAAACATCTTGGTGGGAACGTGTTGTGGTGACTGAACCAACCACAGTAATGGCCAGGGGGCCACAGAGCCCAGATAAAGAGGTTTGGTGGGCTGCCTCCAAAGGTTAAATGCCCCTCTGTGAGGATGGCTTCTCCCATTGAATTCCTGTGACCCGATGTAGGCTCGGTCTGTCTGATTGACAGTGGACAGACACCCCTTGTATCTCCTAGGAAAAGGCAGCCAAACCTGTCCTGCCCTTCCCTTCTCCCTATAGATCACTGCTATGTTATCCCCTCCTCCTTCTCTGTACCCCTTTTAAATGCACCCTGGCTGGAAGCTCACCCTCTTTGTGTCCCAGACCCCTTCGAGGGAGTTTCTATAATAAACCCTTGGAATACCGGCTGAAGGAACCACCTCACTCATTAATTCTGGCTATGCTTGGGCAATCCATAAGCCCTGGGCGCGCGTGGCTCCGTGCCTTCCACCGCCCGGGCGAGGGAGCTGCCAGCGAGGCACACAGTGCCACAGAGTGTCCTCCTCTCGTGCTGAGCACCTCTGGGCAAGCTGCAGCTCTCCTGGCCCGGCCAACGTGCCGGTGTACTAATATAGGAACGTGCTGCTGTCAGCAAGCTTCATCCTTCTCAGTGATGGGCAGAGATCAGCACCTTGTAGAAGCATCTGCTGCATCCCTCGCTTTACAGGGTGGATCATCCTCTAGGTTACATGCCTGGCTAACCTGTCTGACTGCAGCTGGTTAAGAGTTGGTGAAATCATGATTTGCTTGTGTCACTTGCATCCCTTAAAAAAGCCTGAAAGAGACAAAAAATGCAAATTCTTTTTGTTTATTCAGGCTGCAAGGATTCTCATAGCTCATCAGCAGGACATAATATCTTAGAGAAACAAGTTTTATTATGGCTCACCTGGGGCCTTCCAGCTTTTGCACGACTTATTTTTTCAAAGTCTCAAACTGCTCCTAGACCAACTTCTCTGAGACATTTTTCATGAAGTAGAGCCAAAAAGGAGGAAATTATTTTGTAGCCATAATCAAGAAGGTCAGGAAAAGAAATGAAAGCAGGATATGCAGGATTTATACTCACTGGTTCCTCTGAGTGTCTCCCAAGTAATCCGGGAGGAATCTTTTTTCAGGTATTATGAACGTGCTGTGGTGAATAACGCTGCAATTTAAACATTATCAGTGCAAACTGGAGGTGGGTTCAGAGATCACACACAGGCTGCTGAGTGGGAGAAAGGGATCTACTTAAAATTCTGGTGTGTTTTCTGCATGAGTCAATGCAAGATTGAGATGGTAGGTGTTTGAATACCTGCACACCTTTTATTTTATAGGTAATGTAATTATATTCTCACTTCAGCTCACCTATAAAAAGAACTCAAATTTGCAGTAAAAAGATCTTTACCCTTTTTCTGCTGATCATTGCTTAGCAAACTATTTCACACAAGAGATTTGTTATCTTTAATAGCAGTAAAATTACTTTAAGAAATTACCTGCATCATTTTAAACTCTGCAGAGGTTATTAAAATATTCTCATGGCAACTATAAAGAAATATGAAAATAAGTAAAGACTAAATTGCACTTTGTTTCCAAAAGTCGTTTGCCTTAAAGCATGTTTGGCCTTTAATTTCTAAATAGGCATCTTTGTTTCCTGAATTGAATACTCTCCTCTATGTTTGACCTTCCACATTCCAACTTTGAAGGTGGGTCTTTTCTTAAAATAACCATTTCAATTTCAGAACAAACAGAAAAAACCCAAACATGTATTGCAAAACACCTGCATGGCCAACCTAATAATGACATCCCAGGAATGAACCTGAGCTTTGAAAATTTAGTGTTAAATCTCTTCTTACTTTAGTGTGAAGAATCCAAAATTAACTACTTAAGACTTGATGTCGTATGCTACATGTGGCTTTGATTACTTTTATTTCCCTTTAGGCAGAAATTTCTTACAGCACCCAATGGCATAGGCCAGCTGAGCAGGAACTTTCCACTACCGAGGTTTGCTAAGTGTTGGTCTGGACTCCCAGCAGGAAAGGGGGAATTGTACAAGAATTTGTAAAATTATCAGAAGAATCTTGTTGCTTTACATCCTAGAAAATGATGCAGAGTAGTAAGAGTCTCTGCTACCTGTGGTGCATCCTCTTTACTCTGGTGCTCTTTTGATTTCCATCTCCCACATCAACACAGTGGAGTAACATGGAGCTGAAGGAGTGGATTTTTATAGAACAATGATGTTAAAGGAAATTAACGTGGTTCTAATTAGGGGATGAAAGGAGCAATTAATTTAGAGAGTTTTGACTTCTGTGCCAGAGACATCACCCCAGAAGACCTCCTGGAGCAGAGCAGGAACGTTTCAAAGCACATTGCTACAGCATGGCAAAAGCATCAGTGAACATGAAAGCAAAATTAATGGAGAGAATTGAAAATCTAGAGCAATTATGTTACTATTTCATTTATTTTTACATGTTCTATTGAATAGCAGATTTGTAATATCTGCTGCGATTCAGAATCCCATTTTTTTCCACAGTTCTTATTAAACCAAGTGGTTTCTTATATTATTTTTCCTCCATCGAAGAGCCCAGTTCCAGAAAACTTGGAGGCAACATTTCTCCCAAGTTCCTGCAGGGTCCAGGGTTAGGTGGCAACTTGGTCATGATGTGATGCTTTGCCCCTGTTAAGCTGTAACTTGAAATCAATTACAGACGCAGTGGAAGAGCTGAAAGTTGCTGACTCCAGCATCCCTTTTCTGGCAGCTTTGCACTTAGTGCTTCCTTGTCTCCCACCTCCACAGATAAAAGCTGGAATCGGAGATCAAAACTTCCTCAAGCTGTTAAGCTTCTGACATCTGCAAAGCCAGGAGTTCAGAGACCATGTCAAAATCATTATCTGCAACTGAACGAGAAACATTTCTTTTTGTTCCCAGTCACACAGACAAGTTCTTTTTCTATTATTTTCATATGGTTTCACAGGGTTTGAGGCCAGAAGGGGTGATTAGATCATCTAATTTGTCTTGCTGTGAATTGCAAGTCACTGCATCCTTCTTAGATTCTCCCAGGGGACTTTGAACTCAAGCATTCATCTCCACAGGCAACCAAACCTCTGGAAAATAGGAGAAATGGACATAAACTCCGTAACTGAGGCTCCTGCAGTGGCAAGGAACTAACTCATAATGCTGTGTGTGACCAGATAAACATCTAACTCTCTGTCCCAGGTCTCCAGAGAAAGCCAAACTCCAAACAAACAGCTCTGAAAGCCCAGGATAGTACAACTGAGGGGAGAGTTTTCCCTCAGGCATCCACCTGCTAAAGCTTTGGGGTGAGCTGTGATCCCAGGGCTCTGCTGATCATGTTGGTGGCTTGAGAAAGCAGGAAAGCCTGATTTTACTGAAATTAGCATAGGTCAGGCTGCCTAGAGCTAGCTTTGAAGGCTGCCATCTCCAAAGATCTCCTTCCTAAACAAGGTGACACCGCCTTGCCCTGTAAATCTCTGCAAGGAAACAACAACTCTGTTTCTAACCTGAATTAATCTAATGTAGTCTTTTTACCAGCCCCCAATTTCACCTCTCCAAGCTAATATCAGTAGATTAGGGGTGAGTTTCAGTCAGGTGCCCAACAATTGGGCAAGTTTTAGGGTACCCCATGTGTCCTACACCAACTGTTCTAGAAGAGCCAAGGTGTCCTGTAGGTCCTGTGTAGTATCTGCCAGGATACCTGTGTTTTAGGTAATAATTAGGCAACTGAATCCTGCTCTAAACCTCATACTGTAAGACTCACATTATAGGTGTATCATGTGTAAACGGTGGGAGATTTCCAGTTTTTATAACTTAATTACAGCTAACATGCACATAGTATTTGATTTTATTTTTATATAGCACATTAATCAGAGATTTAAGTGCAGGCATAAAGGATTAAAACAATTAAATTATGAGACTAATTAGTCTCCATTCCAGAACTCATACAAAACTCACACGTGGACTTGTGGGTCTAATATAAGTCTAATGTAACAAAGGTGGTGTTATTCACTTGTCAAATAACAAAATTTACATATTTAGAAGGAAAAAATGGCATTGGGGAAACGCAGATTCTCTAATGTGCCTGTAATTGTGAGGAAGACTTCAATTTTTTCAGAGGAAAAAATATAATTCCTGCTGTAGGCTTGAAAATCATCAATAGAGAAGAGAGAAGTCCTGCTTGCATTTTTTGGTCTTAGGATGGTTATGGACCTTCCAGAAAAGAGTGAGAAGAGAAAACTGGATATGAACATATCTCACAGAAGGAATTTCCAGCAGAAACACGGAATTATGTGTTTCATTTAGAATGATAACATACGGTGCTAGTCACACATATTCAAGAAGGATTAACTAAAATTGAAATAGGTGATGGAAGACATACCTTAGTAAAGAAAAAAGGTAATAGTTTTGCTTATTTAACCTAGAAAACTGCAATTTAAGTGGAATGAGAGTATATTGACATAATGATATAAGAGAGACTTTGCAACTACATCAGAAGCTTTGGCAGAAGAAGTTTAAAATAAACACTTATCCTGACAGCAGTGCAAAAAGTTTTAAAAGGATCATGGCTATATTTCACCTGGATATTTGAAGGACGTTAAGCTACAGAAGGTTTTAGTTCTGCAGTGACTTATCAACAGGGACAATAGAAGTAAAATTATAGTTTAACAAGAAGCCTGAGGTTTTAGTTGTAGCATGCAGTTGTGTAAAATGCGTGGAGAAGGGACAGGTTGGGTAAAGAAATTTCTGTTCGTTTTATGTCCTACATTGAAAAGTATAACTTTTTGTCCCCGATCAAACTAACCTGTGATTTTTTAGTTTGTTTGGCTTCTTTTATTTTTTTTTTAAATATATTTCCATTGCACAACACATTTAGGCCAGAACTGATTTGATCTTTTCTATTTATATTCTTGTAGTTGATGACAATTGATGTTCTTTCACTTGGGTTTCAAAGGCATGAACCTCATGATCAATTTATGCCTTGCCACAATTCACCTCAGGATACGATATATACCTGGCATCCAGTTCCTGGGTAACAGATCTTTAGGACAGCTTAATGACTGATGCAGCTGTGCAAGTGGTGATGATGAAAAGAAAATCCATATTTCAGTCTTCACTCAAAATAGGGGACATTCAATCAGTAATTCCGAGGGAGGACAAAGGCAGAGATGTGAAAGATTTTGGCCTCTGCTCATTTTTATAGCTGTCAATAGAAATAGTTTATGTGGGCTCCTGGATTTACTCAAAGACAGGGTGCAGATGGCCTATTTGTCATTAAAAGAGCATTTTAGTGCAAGCTTGACCAGGTCTGAGATGTTATCATTCAGAAACACTGTGAAATGTCACTGACCTTTCTTTACAGAAGTTTGATGATCAGAGATAAAGTGAAGATGAGAGTGGCAGTCATGTCAGGTCTGTGGTAAGGGAAACTGGGAAAGTCAGAGAAAACATTTTGAGCCCAATGGCCCCAAATCACCAAATTTTATGCACGTCTGACTTCAAGCACAGCAATGAGACACATGGATGTACACAAAACAAATCACCTGCCTAAGCTGGCCCTGTTTTTAATCTCAGTCTGGGATGAGACCCAAAAAGAATAAATACAGTAAATTGCCTAGAAAGAAAAGTAATATGTACAAAACTTGCCGTTATTTACTGACATTAAGAAATGTCAGCAGAGAGATCAGGGCTGGGCAGTGCTCAGATCACTGGCCCCTCTGAGTCACTCAGACTGTGTTCAGGAAGTGATTGTCAAGCAGTACTCAAAAAAGGCAGAGAAGTGGATTATTTTAATCATCATTTTCAAACCCATAATTTATTAAATTCTGGAATATAATTCTTGTCAGATTTGGAGGAAGGAGGAGAGGGAGTAACACTAGAAGTCCACCAGAGATGCAACTTGTCTCAGTATGCATGTAGGGAACAGGGAGCCTCCCATTAGGTGTGAATCTGCAGTTAAATGCTCAAATGAGGGTTTGCTTTTGGCTCATCCAGCTCTGCTTTTCTATCTGTGCTTGGTTCTGTGTAGCAGTGCAGGAGAGAACAGGGAGATACAAGAGAGAGAAGAGCCTGTCTTTATCAGTGTGGTGTGAGGAGGGGACAGGGAGAAGGGAGACACCCCAGGCAAACAGCACTGATTGAGAATGGCGGTAAAATTTTTAATCTATAACTTGGTTTGAAGCAGGGAAATGTTTCCCTTGTCTTTCAGGCAACAAGACTCAGGGCAAGAGTGTTCTGGTGCAGATCAGAAACAAATCGTTGTCTCGGGTAGAAAATGGTGTGAACTTGAGCAGATACTGGAGTAAGGACGAGACAAATTATCTTTTACCTGCTTCGCTGGGCACACTGCCCTGAGAGCTGGCACCACACCTGGTGTCTCAGGTGCTGTTAATGGTCCAAAAGTGACCACGGGGAAGCAGGATAAAGCAAATGAACCTGCTTCTTACCACAGCAAGCCCACCACAATTAGCACCTCTGTGGAGCTTTGGTTGCCCAAAAGTTGATGTTTCCCTGCAGTCCAGAACCCTGGGCAGGTAACTGGACAGTGGGTGATGCCTTTTCTTTGAACTGTTGGCTGCAGCACGTTGTTAGACATTGTATTTTTTATGTACCATTCATGTGGTTTTGGCAGCTCTCCAAAACCAGTGATGCTCTTTGAACTTATTTCTGATTTTTGGTAGTTTGGTTGTTTTTAGAGAGCATTCTCTCTGCTGGACCTGGATTAGAACAGCTCTTCCTTTAAGGTACTTACAGGTGAATTTTAAGGGGCAGAAAGGGAAGGAGAGGAGTGAGTTACAACTGAATTAATGAGAAAAAGTAAAGGGCAGCATTATAATTTTCCTGTTTCTAACATAAGAGCCGCCTAGTCAGGCCAGTGATCTATGCCTGGGAGGGAGACCATTTCATTGGCAGAGGGAAGAAAAAGGCAGGAGAATTTTCTCGTGTATTTATGAAAACCAAACCTCATCTGCAAAGGTGAAAGAAAGCAGGGAAAGTCTTGTTGTTCACAGGCAAAGGAGCCCAAAAGTGAAACTTTTTGTTAAACCCTTGCACTGAGAGGTTGGCAGGCTACGTCATCTTCCCAGGAGACACATCTCCACAGGACAAAGCCACAGCTGCTGTCAGCCGGGGCAGTGGATGTGTTGTGGCTCTGAGCTCGCAGGGAAGCTCAGTCCCACAGACGATTCAGACTGCAGATGCTGAGGTACTTTCATTTCAGGAATCACTATGAAATGAGGCTTTACATTGCAGCATTGAAATACTCAGGGAAAATCTATTAGGGCAGCTGCGGGATGGGGTCAGCAGGCAGCACAGCGAGGAGCCCAGGGGACTCTAATTTACACAAACTCTGTACCACGAGCAAACACACCAGGGGTGGCATTTAAATGATCTCTTCACTCTAGCTGTGCTACCAAAACAAGTAATTTGTGGATGACACTAAACTGGGAGGAGAGTCTGATGTGACAAATGATAGAGTGGCTGCCCAGGGGACCCAGATTAATCTGAAGAAAGGGCTAAATTAAACTCCATGAGGTTTTGCAAAGGGAAGCATGAAACTCTGTTCTTGGGGTGGAGAAACCAGCTGGGGGCTCTCTGCCTGAAAAGCAGCTCCACTGGAGAGGAGAGGAGCTGTGAGGGTGGTGAGGCACTGGAACAAGTAGTCCAGAGAAGTTGTGGATGCTCCATCCCTGGAAATGTTCAAGGCCAGGTTGGATGGGGCTCTGAGCAACCTGGTCTAGTGGAAGGTGTCCCTGCCCACGACAGGGGGGTGGAAATAGATGGTCTTTAGGGTCCCTTCCAACCCAAAGGATTCTAGGATTCTGTGACCTGAGGGTGACAGGAGGTGCCAGGTAAAACACGATCCAGAAAAGGATGGATCTTGCTGTGAGGGGCCATGTCCTGCACGGCCAGCCAGCAGGAGAAATTTATTCCCCATGGCTGGCGCTGCTTAGGTTGTCCACAGGTGGAGAGGGACATGGAGGGGATCAAATGAAGGGCCACCATCCTTCCAGGGTGTGCTGGCAGGGAGCTGGGCTGGCCAGTGCTGCTGAACATGATGAACATGATGAAGAAACCAGAAGAGTGATCCAGAAGTTTTATGCATATCACACCACAAGGGGTTACAGTAACATATTTTCATATTTTTTTATTTAAACCAAGGCCTAGACCTTTTTTTTTTCTTTCTTTTTTTTTTCTTTTCTGAGGATTGATTGACTGGGAGAGCTGATGGCTTGAAGCAAGACTGCAGGGCGTTGAGGCAGCTGACCATCAGTTTCACAGGAAATGCCCAAGAGTGACGTTGTTACTGCAGTTGGAAGAGCATGTTCTAGCGGGTACTCGGTTACGGGATTTGTTGTCATTTTTTATTTCCTTTCCTGTGAAATAATTTCTGAGGAAAAGGAAGAAGTATCAAAATGATTTCTCCAAGGTGGCAGGAGGCAGAGCAGGGAAGTGGAAATGCCTCAAATGGTTAATATCAGGGGTGGATGAAAGTGATTTGACAAGGATTTCAGGAGTTTTCTGCATTTTCACTGCAAGAGGTCATCTAATATGAATGATGCTTGAGTAAAATTTTTAAAGGTTGGACAAATGTAGCCATTAGCAACTTCAACCAACCTTGAAAACTTATTTGCAGGAATTTCATCTCAGGTTTCATGCGTTTATTTGTAAGCAGATTTTCCTTGTTTGATTTTTTTTAAAAAAATATTTTGCTCATCATGCAAAATTATTCAGTGATGTTTCCTGCGAGAATGTTTTCTGTCATGCACAGACATTTACTGCAATAGTAACGCTCAAGATTCGTTCTTCTGAATTTTCTGTTTATGATTTACTTTTCTTTTCCTTGAGCATTCATGCCTATGGGTATGAGCCCAGGAGGAAACCCGCAGACTATCACTAACTGGCTTTGTAAGACGCATCTAGGGAATTTTTGCTTTTCATTTCATTTGAGAAGATTTGGCAAGTTGAAAAAGTAGAAGGTTTAGATGAAGAGAGACAAATAAGGTGATTATAGCCCCTGTTATCTCTGCCTGGTACAATGTTTATGTGTTGGGTCAGGGGCGACACGGCCACGTTCTCTTTTCCTCTCCTCCTGCCCTCCATCCCTCATTTCTGGGACAGGGTTGCATCTGGCCTTGTATGAAACATTTATAGAGGAGCAATAGGAGAAGTCAATATCTCTCCAACCTCACATAAATTACAGTGGTGCTTTATTCAGTGTGCCAGAGGCTGTGTTTTGTTGGATCATCCCGGACTAGCCGCTGAGCTGTCTCGCGCGGCGCTGTGCTCTGTAGATACGGGCTCACGCTGGCTTTCCAGGGAGTGCCCTGGAGGGTGACAGCAGCATCCAGCTTTCCAGGGCCAAAGGACATGCAAGTCGGATCCTGAGACTAACTGAGACTAAAAGAAACGTAGAAATTTGTGGCTGGTGTTGGGAACCCAAGCACAGCAGCGTAGCAAGTGTTTGGTCCCTGGTTGCATTAGCTGATGGGGCCCAGGGGGTGTTTCTTTCCAACCACGTGTACTGCATTAGAAAACGATAAGGTTTCAGTGCGCTGATTCATTGGAAAGCTGGAAAGCCCTTCTCAGCATCGCAGCTGGGTGGGGTGGTCACAGAAAAGGGACTCAGACAGTGCAGCAGGGAGAGCAGGAGGGGTTACCAGATACACGAAATGGATTTCAAACCAGATGTGTAAACTAAACCCCTGTCTTCAATAACCTTTTCCCCTTCTGCCTCAGCATTGCATCTGAACAGGATTTCTGGTTGGTTTTTTTTTGTTTTTTTCTTTTTTCCCCTCTCTTTCTGTCAGGCATGACAAAGTCTGCACACTCCTGTGTACCATTCCTTCCGGTTAAGGCTTTTCAACACCCCCAAATGTGTGGTGTTTTCTTTTTTTCCTCCTTTCTTTTGCAGCACCAGTTTCTCTCTTCTCAAATCAGTCCTACCTTGATGCACTAGTGGGAAGATACAATCTGACAAAGCTGTGGCCCCTATTATTTCTTGCCTAACGATATTTCTCTGACAGAAGTGAATAATTTGTCATTTTTTAAAAAATCTACACGTTCATCCCAAGTCTTTTGGAGTTAGCTGCAGTCCCCTTGCAGCTGTCTTAAAGCAAACCTTTGCATTGCCCATGAAATTTCATTTTTAGTAGTAAGATAAACTTCAAGAAAACTAAACTTTCTTCTTTCTCTCTTTCCTTTTAATTCCCCAGGACACATACAACTTCAGAAAATGATCTCATCCTGCTTTGTCGTTTTGCCAATATCTTGTGCGAGATGAACATCCCAATAGGTACAAAGTATTTGCTGTAACAAGTCAGTGTGTTTGTTTATCCACTTCCCAGAAGAATATGAAACCTTTTGAAATGCACATCCTTTTTAGTACTTCAATATGAGAGTCAAGAATAGAGTTCATGTCACTCTGGTCAGACTATGCAAGGGGTGGAAACAGGACAGTAACTCAGCACAGGAATCCGTGCAGGCTCTCATGGAAAACCTCGTGTCCTGTGTTGTAGGAGTCACCTTAAACTGATCAGAGAAAAATGTGCACAAAGATGACACATCTGTGAACATTTAATGAGCACAAATTTGGGATTTTACCATTATTCAATGTCATTCTCTTTTTAATTTATATTCATAGACAATAAGAAGCCCATAGCCTGATTCACTTCAGCTGCTCTCCTCCCTTTCTATTTGCTTCCTGAATTGTTCTGCAAAACTTCAAGCTGGACTCTCTTTTCTCTAATGAGCTAAAATTGTGCTAAAACAGAAGTTCCACCTGCTGTTGCCCAAGATGTGTATTTTTACTTTGGTAACAGCACATGATAAGAAAAATAAAAATAAACCATGAACGTATACAGATACATCCTCAAATATAACACCTTGGTTCTACTCAAATTATTGTGTTTAGTTTTGTTGTTTATAAGTTTGTTTTCTTTTGAAAGAAGGAGGTCTGTGGGCAGGTTTTGAACAGACTACAGTTGTATTTCTGCTTGCATAGGAATCTGGACTGCCTATGCTGGTTTGGGCGCGCTTTTTTTCCAGCACGGACCTTGTCTAACTGCTTCTTGTATCCGTCTGTGTTATGGCTGTTAGGTATTTTATTTGCCCTAGAAAATTCCTGCTTTGAAAAAACCTGGAGAGAAAGTAAAATGCTATAAGCACGGATAGAGCTGGCATGAAAATTCCAGTGTTTTCTATTCTTTTTGCAACCCTTTGGAAGCAGAGCTGCTCTCCACAAAGGCAACACTTCATCCTACTAGATGCTCTTGTTAATACCCCTGAATAAATCTTTTTAATAACAGCAGAAGAATACCAAACTTATGTTTAAGTACTCCTGTTTTCTCTCTCTCTTCTTGCTCCTCAAGTGTTTTCTAGACAGCCTTGGATGACAAAGACTGGGAAGCAAATAGGAGAGGTCAGGACAGCATGGTTTTGTCAGCTGAAGGAGCTGGAGTTTTGTTCAAAACCCTCCTTTCTCCTCTGACTTAGCAATTTGAATTACTGCAGCTGAGTGCTGAGCAGAGATTTGGAGGATCCTTGTGGTTTGAGGACAGGGGGTGAAGCACACTGATGTGTGAGTGATGCACGTGTGTGGTTCATGCGTGTACTGCCTGTTTATACAGACACTCTCATTGTGCTGATGAAAAATCCATCCACTGGCTAAAAAGGACCTGACAAGTTGATGGCTCCACTTTCTCTGTCCGAAGTTGCCCTATAGTGTCACGTTGTAAAACGTCATGTGAAAGACACACGTGGAAAAGTACCCTCCATACAGGCCTAGGGTAATAAATTAATGAGCTATGAACAGCAAAATAACCGTGCCCTGTGCCTCTGAGACTGGAAGCCTGGCTCTTCACATCCAAGCCCACTGGCCTGGAGCTCTTGAGCTAATGGTAAATCTCTCTGACATGTTGCAGCAGCAGGTCTCCCCTCCTTGCTTACCAGCCACATCACACTCGAGGCAAACATCACAGTTAGAAGCCAGGAGCTCCCATAAAGCTTCAAAGGTGGAATAAACCCTGCTGCCTGGATGTGAGGACACTCACTCTGCTGAAATACGGCTTGGGAGACCTTCAGCTGTGGTAGAGTCTCAGCTTCAGCTGCCTGCTGTGGGGAGGGGTGAGCTCGTGCACCCCACGGGCTCTGGGGAGCAGAGAGGCATCAGAGGCTACGGAGGGCCCATTGCCCGAGGGACTGGAGAGACACACCGATGAGCTGACAGTGTACCTCTAAATGCTGTCAGGAAGGGGGATGCATCCCCAGGGAATGGCACACTTCCCAGTGTATGTGCTGGCGCTCACCTCTAAAGCAGCCTGGACTCGATCCTACTCCAGTGGTCAGGTTAAACCAGCTGGAGCCCTGACATGAGGCATTAGGACACTTTTCTGTGCTTTAGAAGGTCATTTGATCACTCTTCCCACACAGTCTTCACTCATTGCTGCTCTGTGCCTACCTCATCCATCAGCTGGAGCAATTGACTGGTGTTAGCTCAGGAATCTGAATAAGGAAGGGGCTCTAATTCTGGTTGCTTCTGACCCATTAAGCTGAGTTTTAAAATAAGCTTTCTTAACTCTCCTCTCCCTAAAGTTAGTGCAAAGTGAAATGCATTTCATCTCAACTCTTTGTAAAGGTGTGCAAAGAAGACAGTAAAACTTCAGATTTTCTTAAAGATCGATGGCTGAGGTTTGGGCATTCTCTGGCAAATATGAACTTTCTCAGCAAAGGCATTTGCAGAAGCAAGTAGGGCAGCCAGATTCAAAGAGGCAGCACCAGTTTTATCCCAGGCAGGCAGAGACACTGAACTTTATTTAATCTTAACTGTTCCTGAAACTGCAGCCGTGTTTACTCTCACAGAGGAGAGCAAATGGCATCGGACCCAGATGCCCCAGTCGAGAGCTTGGGTTGAGACAGCTTTGATGCCCAGAGTGCTGGGAACCCCAGCCTGGCCTATGGGAGTTTGCCTCCTGGATCTTTCTCAGATTAGAAGGATGCTACTTTAATTGACAAGATCAAAAGCAAAGCTTAGGTTGGTGATCAGCTGGTCATTTCCTTCCTCTCCCTCCCTCTGTGAGGCAGTGGTGGTGATCAGGGCACTTACTAAGTAAAATAAACATTTCTCTTTCTTTAACACCTTCCATCCAGGCCCCCTCAAAGCTGCTGAATTTATTCAGAAAGTCCAATACCACTCCTTGAAAAGCTGAAATGTTTGACATAACCTGGTGTGGTAGGAAAGGTTGTTTCTGAGGCCATGAGTGCAAGGCCTCAGATGTTTGAAGCCTCTCATCTCCATCTGCAAAGAACTTGTTCTTTGATTTCCTTTTCCCCACTTTGCTCTGGCACTGTTGTCAGGAGACTCTGCAAATGTCAAAACCACTATCAGTCACAGGCAAGCAGGCTCTTAATTGAACTTTTATTCTCCTGTCTGACTTGCTGCACTCCAAAGACAAGGCTACATTGCTGGCATGGAAATGGCCTTTTGGAAATCACTGACTGCTGAAAGTAAATTACCTAAAATTGAGATGTATGTGTATATGTATTCATCCCCATTCGGACTTTTGTTTGACTTTTATATATACATATACAAATAAACACGTTGATTTTTGTATGTTCATAGTACCACTGTGTGTTTATATACATGTATAATAAGAAAATATAGGTCCAAATGTTTGAATACACCTTTCCCCTTTCAAGTTCACTCAGGCATATAGCATCTCCCAGATCATAAAATATACTGTTGCCTTGTGACAAGAGCCCATAGAAAATAAATAAAAAATATGGGAGGAGAAAGTGTGAAATAACAGTTTTGTTTGCTGCCTTGTGCTGTCTCCATCCTTCTTTTTTATCCTTTGTTCACATTGTTTCCCTTCTCCATTTATGTTGATCAAGGCATGACAGGCAGACCTGATATTCAGCTGCCTAAGTCCATAAATGTCTCTTTGGATGATGCTATGCTCCAAACAAAGTTCTGGGCAATTGGAACAAATATCCTGAGTCCATTATTAGTCCTTCTTCTTTATTAGGACATTTTTTCCCCTTTATGTCTCCCAAAACAGTTAGCTCAGCTCTTGTCAGGTCTGCATTGGCTTCAGTAGTTTACTGGATTCTACTGGATGGCAAATGCTGTTTTTGCCACTAATTCCCCAAAGGACTCCAAGCCGTTAGAGTCTTTTATGATTTATTTCTTCCATGCAATCTGACTCAGTGTCCTGGCTCTGTGCTTCTGTATTTTGTCTTTCATTCCACAGGAATTCAAAATGCCTTACAAAGAAACAACCTAATCCTGACCATTTAGGAACTGAGCCCTGAACCCAAGGGATTTTTTTCTTTTTTTTGTCTTCTGGAATGGCCTTCCTTTTCCATCCACAAAATGTAATCTGTGGGGAACTAATTTTTAATAGCATGCAATACTTTCACAACCAAGCAGAAAAAACTTGTGAAATACATGTAATTTTAGTCCTATTCAGGACTGAGTTTGTGTCTGTAAAAAGGCTGTTTTGAGGTTCTCAGCTTCAAGCCGTCTCTGATTTGTATTTTATTTGTATTGAGCAGAGATATTTGCAGTTTCCAGGAACAGGACTCCTTTGCATGAGTGAGAGTATTTCCAGTTCAGATCCTATGGATGTACAACAGCTGGAGGTGTAGCAAACCATCGGCTGAAGATCTGCTTTTAATCAAGTTTAGGAATAAAAGGAACACCTCTGAGATTTTCTGCCCAGGGAAGTGGTGGAATCACCATCCCTGGAAAAGTTTAAAACATGCGTGAATGTGGCACTTGGGGACATGGTTTAGTGGTGAACAGAGTGGCGTTGGGTTAATGGTTGGACGTGATGGTCTTAGAGGTCTTTTTCAACATTCCTGGTTCTATGATAAGACGAAGATGCCTTTGGCACCTCACAGAAATTGCTTTTTTTCGAAGTGTGTGCAGCGAGATGTTATGTTAGGAGTCAGCGATTTCCCTTCCCTGTCACTGATGCCAAAATCTTTGTGGAGGTTGGAGAGTCCCTGTCAGGTGGCTCCTGTGGCAGCTGTCTTAAAGTCACCATGGACACTGTGGGTCAGGCAGCGGAGAGCAAAGGAAGGGACTGCCCCACGGACACCACCTTTGTGGGGAAATCCCAGAGAGCTGGCTTTCCTAAGCTGGCCTCTCTCTCTTAATGGAAAACCCCAAATTGCATAGTAACAAGCCAGAAAACTCTTCCAGATGTGACTCCTCGTACCTGCCATCCCACTGTCCCTCACTTTTTAAGTTACGCCCTAGACATATCCTATTCTGGACCCAGTCACAGAAGCACAGAACGGTTTGGGTTGGAAGGGACCTTCCAAGAACATCCAGTCCAACATCCTGCTGTGGGCATGGACGCCTTCAACTACACCGGGTTTCCCAGAGCCCTGTCCAACCTGACATCTGATGTCTCCAGGGATGGGACATTCACTGCTTCTCTTGCTGACTTGTGCCAGTGTTTTACCACCCTCATTGTCAACAACTTCTTCCTTATGTGTAGTCTTAAGGTATCTTCTTTTAGTTTAAAACCATAACCCCCATCCTATCAGTATATGCCCCCTCACCTTTCTTTAAGCTCCCAATAAATGCTGAAAGGCCACATCTGATGTTTCTTCAGATCTCCCCCTCTCCTCTGCTGAAACAGCCCCTATTTCCAGGTAGGGAGGCACTAACGAGCAGCCAAGGAAATGGAAGTGGCAGGTAGAAGGTACCAAGCTGTGACAGCTCTGCTGGCAGCACCAAGAAGCTGCTTTTATTGCTCCCCACCATGTTACATGGCTCAAGAGGTAAGAAAGGACATGCATGTGGATTTTTTTCACCTATGATACCCACAAACAATAATTAAATCTTGACATGCACTTTAATTTGGCTCCTTGCCTCTACTAAGGTTGCAGTTCACAAAGAGTTTTTTGGTTTCCCACAGGTAAGAGGCAGAGGTGAGTATGAAATATGTCTCATTTCTGTGTAAGAGCTCTGTAACTTCTGTAACTTACATAGATTTCTTTTTTTTTTGTTCTCTTTGATATCTTCACTAAAATATCTTTTCATCACTTGATGGCAGTAGAGCTATAATGTAAATTTATAGATACTGATGCTGCATGGATGCATCAAAGGAAAAAACCCCCACCTCATATTTATGTTTGTCTACATACTTTTCTATGGATCTGTTTTGCATCAAAAGTTTGAAAAGATATAAGGCATAGGAAAGCTCTGTATTTTCAGAAGGGATTAATGCAGAGGATATTTCATTCATTCACAGTCGTCGTAAATAACAGTTGGTGCAACCAAACATCCCCTGAATTCCTTCAGCTGTAACTCCAAACTCTGCAAAAGTGAAATCAACTTTCTTCTTTCATTTTTACCTTTTGTGCACTTAATTTGCTTTCTGTTTTCAGTGCTGTGGTAAAGGCAGCAGCTCTTGTAGTGATGAGCCCATGAGATTTCACACTACTGGCAGTGCTAGTGCTTGCTCTTTTACAGTCAAAATATACGTATTAAATGCAACTGTACTGATATCAAGTTACCTGAAGTCTCATTACCTGAAACTCAGATAAGTCCCTGACAAATAATAAGACTTTGCTACGTAACTAACAAATGCTGATGCCTCTTTGTATCAGCGTTCCTACAACCCAGATGAAAGTAATCTTCATAAAATCGAGACTGTCCCCATGTGACCCTTTCTGTCTCACCCTGGAATGTACAGCATGGTGTGCCTTTACCCACGATATCAACTCTGGCTCCATTCCCCAGACACAAACCTGCAGCCCACCTTCTGTTTGATGCTGCACTGCCTATGCAGCAGTGTGAACTAGTTGCTAACTAAACTGTGAACTAAAAACAGGAGCTGTTTGCCTTGCTTCTCTTTTTCCCCAAGTGACTGGCATGTGTTAGTGGCTCCATTACCTGTGGCAATGAATCCAGAGTCTGCCTTGCCAGAACCAAGCCTTCATTTTGCTGCCTGGATGCTCTGCGAGCTCCAGAATATTTCCTTGCCTGGAGTTAAGAGTGTACAATTTCATGAGCTCCAAATCTTGCACAAACCTGGCAGTGCCTTCTAGAGGAAAAACACTTCCCATCCCAGCACTGATCACCCCTGGCTCATATTTTTACCCTGCTTTGACGTCAGACCAAGCTGTTTTTTTCCCCTCTTCTCTAAACTTCCCATTCTAAAAAGTTTTGTGCAAGTATCTGGCAGTAGCACAGCTGCAGTATTTCACTGTGGAGGGCACTCCACTGCAGATATCCGTGGCTGGAAGCAGAGCATTCCTGCAGAGTGCAGGCAGCATTGCACCATAACCTCTCTGCAAACCTGGGAGCTGTGCTGACTGACATCCCCTCCTGCCTCTGAGCATTTCCCCCAGTCACAACCATTCCAGCATTTCTTCCTGCTGCTGGGTGGCAAAGCTTTTGCTCTGCTTGCCCTCCCTGGGGTATTTTTGCAGGGGCACCGGAGAGCATCGCTGCTGGAGTGTTCAGCAGAGATGGGATGCAGACCCAGCTCTGCTCCTGCAGGCAGGGCAGCGACAGCCCCTGCGAGCCCTTCCTCCCCCTTACCCTGTCAGCCTGTTCCAGAGAGCATTTTTTATCCTTTCTCTATCACACAGGTCTCTGGTTCAATTAATATTTAATTCTTACACTCACTGGGACAACCTGAACTGGGGAGATGAGGGAAATCTTGTTCCAGGCTGCGTTGGCAGCCTGCTGAACAGCTGCCTGGGGAGGTGGAAGACACACAGTCATTTATCCCTTTCCAATCAGGCAGAGATGGACTTGAAAATATCTCCTCTCACAGACATGCCTCATACATAAATAGATTTAGGATTTTTTTCCTTTCCCCCACCTCCACGACTCAGAGAGAAGGGACTCTGGTGGTGCTGTCCCTGCTGGCCAGCAGCACCCATTGCCCCGTTCTGCCTTTCCCTGAAAAGTGCTTTGACAGGACTTTACAGACCTAACCCTGAGCCCTTTCCCTCCAGGACAGGAGTTCATCCAGGGGCAGAGCCAAAGCATGCCCACTACAGTGCCCACCTTGCAGAGCTTCTCTCCGAGCCCTGTCCTTGCTTTGAGCTGCTTGTTCTGCCTCTGGAGTCCCAGCAATCCCCACTTAGCAGGACCTGTCCTTTATGATTCCCCATTCCTCTGTTCATTCACTGTTAAGCGAGGCAAGAAAAGAAAAACAATCCCTCTTGATACCAGAAAAACTGCTGTTATTTCACTCCAAGGTATTTTGATATTAATAATGGCCGGAACATTCAAATAATGCTACCAGGGGAATGGAGCAATATTTAACTTTCTTTTTACCTTGATCTCATTACTTGCTAGAAAGCCTGTTACAGAACAACAGCTTTTTTGTTTATGAAAGGAAAAGGGGAAAAAATACTCCGTAATTTTAAAACCTGATATTGCTAAAGACAGCACAGAGATTATTTACCCCAAAGCAACAATCTCAACTTCAGCTAACAGTAACTTTATAGGAGCTGTTGCAGCTTTTCAGTTTTCTGCATTTTACGACTGGTGAGAACTTTCACCATAAATTCAGACATTCCTAGTTCTTTTATCTGTCATAAGGAAGTGGTTGGTAAATGAGTGAAGTGCTCCAGTTCCCAGGGATGTTATGATCCAACATCTGCTAAGTCCATGGAAATACTCCCTGTTGACTTCTGCCAGTTCTGGATCAAGCACTTTTGAAAAAGATGGAAAAAGCAGAATGTTTTTGCCTCTTTATCATTTAGCAGTAAGAAACCTGTTAGTCTGAAGTTCCTTTCCTGTGCCACTATAATTCCGCTGGACTCAGGCCTTCACTGAAATGGAATTAGACCAAGAAATATTAGGGCAAGGTATCTGGGTAATGAATTATGTTTGTCCTCAGGAAATGAACTCCTGTGATGTGCTTCAGATCCCTGCAGGCTGTGGGAGCCAAAATCTACAAAACATTGCTTTATAGATGACTCTGCTGGTTCCAGTCCCTTCAGAAGGGCTGTGACCTCCCTGCACTAAGCTCAGACACTACTGAATGTACTTTAAAATATTACTGAGTTGGTCTGATATTTTACCCTTTCACAGAAGAGCATTAGCCTTCTTTGTTTAGATGCTTCCTGGAATAATTTTTGCTGTGACAAGCCCACGCTCCTCTGAGGAGAGTCCCCTGCTGCCATTTGCCATCAGCCCTGGTTCTGGGGTGTTGCTGAGCTGCAGGAGGACTCGGGCTCGGGACTGATTTCTTTCCTATGGCATTGTAAATACTCTTGGTGTCTGCATAAAGCAAGCCTGACAGGAACCCACCAGCTGTCTCTGCTGAGGACAATATCGTTAAACTGCTAATTTCTTCTGAGGTCTTCCATGGAGAAAAAAGTTAACTGTTCCCTTCATCCTGTTTTCTTCAGAAAGAAAGGGCAAAGGCTCCAGGCTGCTGTCACTCACACTTTTCCATCAATTCCACTTTATCCTCATTTTCAGCACTGAAATTTGGGGTTAAACTAAATCCCCCCACTCCATCCCCCCCAAATTGTCACCACTCCTTGTTCCAGCCCCCTTTCTTTATGTTACCACCTTCCTCTTCAGCTCATTTGCAGCGTTGCCATCTGTTAGGATGGAGATACCTCACTGCACTTGGAGTATCCAGCCCTGACCAGGTCCTGTCTGAATGTCCTCCAGCTGTCCTAATATAAACCCAACTCAGTAAGAAATGCTTTATGCTGCCACAACCTTGAGCACATGTTCGTATGACATCCTTTATTAATTCTGGTACCTCTAAATCAATACTAAATTGCAAATCCTGAGATTAATAGTGCCTACTTTGGGGTCCAGGCTTCTTTTATGATTTTCAGTATACTCTTTCCATGCCTTTCTCCCTAAAAAAGGCTATAGAAGTGTCAATTTTCCAGGAAAAAGTCTAAATAGTTGGGTTATTTTCTCCTTTTTAATTTATTTTTTGAAATACTTCTATCAAACTAGATTTCCAAGAAAATAAACCAGTTTTAGTTTTGGAATGAAAGGGCATCATGCACATCTCAGGAGGACTGAAGCTGATAGACCAAAGTTTTTGTCTCAAGATGAGGCATGGGGCTTAAAGTGTTTTTCGTAGGGAAAGAATTCAGTATCCAAAAAAGAGGAAAGTACAAGGAATTTGCCGAGGCTCTTTCTCTTGTTCTGTGTATTTTGCGTGTGCTGTGGTCCCTGTGAACTTGTACTGTGTCTGTGGACTCGGATTCACGTTCAGGGTGTTGAAGGCTGGCTGGGCACCGGGGTTCCATGGATAGTGGAGCAAAGTCTGGGCAGGTGTCCGGACAGTGTCACCTGCAAGAACACGCACAGTACAAACTGCTGCAGGCTGTCTAAGTGCTGGGGCACAGCCTGAGTCTGGGATAGATATCTCACTTTTTGGCTGCCCCCCCTCCTTCTGCTTTCCTTGTCCCTGACTCAGATCACTAAGTTTTTGGCAGATTTCATCCTCTATGATATCTAATAGACTGCTACACCAGTTGTATTCCCAAGTTCACACCCATGGGACTCCCAGTCTGGAGGATGGGGAGAAGGAGCTGCATCTCTGGACTCTGAACACCTCTCAGATCTCTTAAGAGCCCTCTTTGCTGATACTGAAGTTCCTGCCTGCTGCTTGTTCACACGAGACCCTTAAAACACTTCTGCACTTTTTCTGCTGGTTTTAAAAAGCAGGCAGGCACTTACTTTAGGGGAAAAAGCTGAAAGCCTTTATAGCACTATCTTTGCTATTCTGGTGGTGTCTCTCCAATGTCTCCATGGACTCAGCAAGCAGAAAGTCTTCTGACAGCCTGAGCTTTGCCTCTGGTTCAGAGTGAGCAGCTCCTCACATGAAGTCTGGTAAGAAGGTGAAAACTCTGGAGGAAAGAGTATCTTTGTTTTTTTTTTTTTAAATAATAATAATTGGCCTGTTTCTGTTGGATTTCCTGCCTATCCTTTCACACCGGCTTTGCCATGGATCTGAACAGGGCCATGCTGTGTTCTCCCTCCATCACTCCCAACCGGAGCTGTTGCAATTAAGAGAGTTATTTTATGTTCAGGAGGAAGCTTGCTGGCTCTGGCTGGTCCACACTCCACAATTATGAAACCAAATGAAGGGGATCAGCTGGTTAAGTTTTCTGGGTTATCCTCAATCTCCAGCAGTGGCTTTGCACAGCTCTGATATGAATGTGCCACTGTGCCTTGGAAATCTCCTTTCTCCTGTGTGGGATCCATTTCACCTCATTATAGACATTGAAGATTCAATTGTTCAAGCTGAAAGACTCTGTGTGGGCTTTCTCTGTTGTTGTTAACGTGTTTTCCAGAGGGGAATTTATTTCATCTGCTCTAGGATTCTGTTTTACAGTCTCCTTAATACATCACTCTCAGCTGGTGTAGAAAATAAGCAATCCTATTACCCCCCTTCCCTTTGGCTGTACAATCCTGCCTGCTCCCTTGTGCTAAAGATCATTTCCATGAGGAATCTGGACAGGGAATTCAGATGGCAGAGAATTTCCCTTGGTGTTTTTTGGGGTTTTGGTGGGGGGAAATGTGTAGTTTTTACTTTTGTTTCAGCCAGCCCAGTTTCTGGGACCTCGCACAATCAAAGAAAATTTAGCAATGACAAAAAGAAAGACAAAGGAATAATTGGCTGAGGCAGAGGGATGTTGAAATAATACCAGCACCCAGAGTTCTAGGAGAAATAAAGGGACTCTGGAATTGCACCCTTAAAGAAGACAAATGTCTTTTTGGGGGGATGTCTCTCATACACCAAATGAGCTTAGAAGATTTCCACCTATGAAGAGGCTGACTTGCCTTTAGCCTAAAGCCCAGCCTGAGCAGGCTTAGCCTAGATGGCCTTTAAGGGTCCCTTCCAACGCAAACTATTCAGTGATTCCATGCTCTGAAGGAACAGCAATAGCTGCTGTGCTGGAGTTGCATCCCCTGGCCTGTCTTGGCATATTCACTGCCTCCCCTTTGCAGTTTGTCCATCAGGGCTGCAGTTGAGCTCTCCTCCTGCCCCTGGGGACAGGGGGGCACTGCCGGCGTCAAGGTGGAGTGATGTGTGGGGGATGCATGGCGCCCCTTTCACAACCCTTTTCTTTAAAATTTACACATGGATTTATTCTCACTGAAGTCAGCATTAGTGAAGAGCAGAGCTGTTTCTTGGTGGAATGAGGAGCAGGTCCATTAGAACTGATGGGGCTTTCCCTTAGGTTAACAGGATTTGGACTGGGCACCACATTATTTGTGAAGAACCTACAATTTATGTGTTTCCCTGCACTGTACAAACCAGAGAATGGGAACTGAAGGAAACCAGGCAACATTTAGAGCCCTCAGTCTCCCATCAGCTTTAGCACAGTGGGGTGCAGATGACACAGGAATGCAGATGTGATGAGCAATTTCTGTGGCAGCTGAAGTTCACTGCAAAAAGTTCACCAGAAAGCAATCCTGGTAAAGAATTTGCTGCAGGGAACTGCAACAAATAAGAATTACAATAAAGAACCAATGACAAGAAAGCAGAAATGACAGTTTTTTCTGGAAGCATTTCCTGATTTATCTCCAATCAGAATCTCTCTGAGTGAGCATATTAGAGCTTACACCATATAGCAAAGAAATAATGAAACTCGGTTAAAATACAGGCATCCTCGCTGCCTGAGCGATACTGGTTGCTAAAAGATACTTAAATAAGTGAATAGCCTTGAAGCACAAGATGCCCAGATGAAGGCAATTGTTTTGAAGTGCTGCCACAGATAAGCTGGCTCTTAGTGACACGCATATCCTAATCCTACTGCTAGCACTGAGGAGCAATGATAGCAGGACCATACGGTTTTCTCTCCCCTGCCTCTCCCGACAGCAGGATATTAACTGAGATAATATTTAAGAATGAGCATAACATCCTGTGACTGCCACACACGCGGTGCAGGCACAGAACACGTCAGCTGGGCTCCCTGTGCCCTGGGCACTGTCTCAGCACGGCCCTGTCCCCTCTCCATGGCTGCGCTCCCATCGTGTCCCGGAGCGGGATGTGCAACCCTGACCGACGTCATGCCATGGAAACCCCGCTGTGAACCCAGCCCTCCGCTTATTTCGGGCACTTTGGGGAGAAAGGCAGTTAGCAGTTGTGGATCAGCACTACTGGGATGCCACACAGGGCTCAGAGGAGACCCGAGACGGAGCACGGACATAGCCCACTCCGGATGGTGCTGCTGCGAGCAGTGTGGACATCAACTGTGGAGAGCTGCTGGGATGAACCACACGTACTCATAGAGTTATTGGTGGAACTCCAATTATTGATTATTATAGGCCTGGTTATATACATTAGTTAGCTTGTTCATGAGCCACTTAGAAACTTCTGATTGGATAATAGCTATTATCACTTGTGTAATAGTTAATATGGATTGGCTGTAGCTAAACAATCATGCTTTTTCTTAATTCTTTTCTTGTGGTTACATGCTCCTGTTTTCTCATCCTGTCTTCCTCTCTTGTTACTTTCCTACCAGTGACTTTGTTTCTTCTTTCTTGCTTATTCAGGATAATCAAGGTTGCTGAGGCCTAGGTTGTGCACATTCCAATGAGCAGTTCCCATGACAAACTGCTCCCAGTATCCATTTTCTCTGAGAAACTGCTCAACAGTTGCTGAAACCTGGGTTGTGCACGTAGCTGAGCTCTGTGTGTCCTTGCTCAGAGAGCCATTCTTCTACAATCAACCAGCCAGCTCCAGCTGGGTCAGGAGCTGGGTCCATCCTCTGGTGGGATTCAAAGGCGACAAGGATGAACTCACTCAGGCTGTCAGATTTGATTTCGCCACTACAGGAAGATGAAGGACTTCTCTAGCAGACCCAGCATGTTTCTGCAGCATATTTAGTTATCTCACCATAACTTGGCTGCATCTCTTGTATGCTGGGAAAGCGTACAATTACCTGGACATTGTCCCTACAATGAGCTGGAAACTAGGGACTCCAGTCAAGGGAACCATTTTGCCAGTGGGCCGTGGCAAGTTCAGCTGGCAAGGACAAGGGATTCCAGTGACTCTTGCTCCTGGGCAAGAGCTGTGGCACACAGGGTTCAGTGCAAGCGTGCAGAAGATGCCTGGGAAAGAGAAGGGAGGGGTGGGGTGATAACAGCTTCGTTTTAGGAAAAGTCTCCTTCTAACATAAGACAAGAGCACAATGAATAGAAAACAAGAGTTAATAGCTCTCCTTCAGGTTCAGGCACTGTTTTAAAACAAGCACTGGCTGCTAATTTCTTTGTATCTCGACAAAAAGAGGAGAGACAGTATGGGCCAGGGAGGTGGGGAGGAATGAATAATGTGGCATTCTCTTTTTGCTAAGTGACCTTTTAAAATCAAGGAGCTGAAATCTAAATACCAGGGGGGAGCCTGGGGGAGAAATTACAGACAGCATCGCTGTTCCATGCTCCAGTCCTCTGTTGAAAAGGCAGCACAGGAGGCTTAGTGAAAGCATGAAGAGAAGGGTCACTCCTTTTCCATTCAAACAACCAGTGCAATCATTTCACATTTGGCAGATCATTACTAAAAACCTACTCATAAATTCTTACTCAGTTGGTTTAGAACATAAAATTATGGATTCAGCTGCAGAGTAAAATGAAATATTGAAACAAGTAGTATTTGGTGTTTACATTATATATGACACGGCAAACAAAATGGTTTACTTTGGTGTTTTCTGCATGTGGGCAGCATACTGAAGCCAGTGCAATTTAAACCAGACTTATGCTGCTCTATGTAGATTTTGAAGCCTTTGTTAAACTCAGTCAGTGTTTTGTGTGTGCTTATACTCCAGGAACTGATTTGCAGATCATTGTGTGATGCCATTCATCGGGCTGAGTTCTTATTTGCATCTGACTCATGGCATGTCCCTGCCCCTGTTAAAATTCCGAAAGCCAGAGGCCACTACATCAGGAAATCAATCCCTCCTGCAGTAATGCTTGACCTGAGCCTCATGCATGCCCTTAGCAAGCGATCCTTCATTGAGCCTGAGAATTTCCATATAAGAGGGGCCAAACATAATGGAATGCCAGGAGTGGCCCTGAAAATTGGTATTGCAGCTTATAACAGGTGAAGTGGTAGGAAGGCTGTGTGAATGGATGTGAAACGTGTGAAGTGAGGAGGATTCTGTGAGGAGGAGGTGAAGTGAGGAGGATTCTGTGGCCCAAAACGCTGCCGATGCGGTATTACAGTGTAATACTCTCAGCTGGGGCTGAGTAGGCACTGAAGAGAAGCAAATTTCTGGAGTATCTCTCAAGCCTGGTACAGAGGACAGGCTCTGCTAAGTTTTGCCAGACCCACAGGTCCCTGAAGGGATTGGGGAGTTTATTTCTGTCTCCTTGTGAGCACAGGCAGCAGGTCACGGCTGGCTGGCTCTGATGGCTTTGAGCAGGGTCCGTCACAGTTTGACCTGCCCTGAGTGAATTGTGGCAGAAGGTGCATTTAAGCATCAGAGTGACCTGGAGACCTGGTGACTGCTAATGAAAGGTTTTAAGTTTTAATTGTCTGCAGTCACTGGCCTAGTTTGAGCCACCTGCAGAGTAGCAGAAGTCTGTAAAGAGACAGCACTGAAAATCTTAATCTATAAAACATCTGCTGGTTTTAAAATGACTTAAATAGATTATAGTCATGCTGTGAAGCTATTTGTTTCAGTTCCCTTGCTTAGATTATACCAAAGAATTGCATTTAGGGGGCGAAGTGATGAAAGAGAATGAGATAAATAGGTAGAAGATGCTCAAAATCCTTCCTTTTCCATGGCAGGCTCGGAAAAGATATCACCTTTCTCCTGCTGGTACAGGACTTGGAGTCAGCAGGGAATCAGAACTGGTATCTGTCACCTCTCTGAAGGTCTGATAATCAGAGATGTGCTAGATTATTGCAAAACCAGCCCCATAGTCATAAGAGGACTGGTGCCCAAAAGTGCTCAAAGAGTGAACCCCTGGTACAATGTGTGGGGTGGTGAGGCACAGCTACGAGGCCACATCAGCTGCTCCTGCAGCAGGTCACCAACTGCCACACTTCCTCCACATGGGAAAGGTCAGACTATCAGCATTCAGTCAGGACAGAAAAACGAGCCTGAGATTCATAAGTGTTGAAGCAAATGTAATAAATGATGCATGAACACTCATTTATTTGTGTATTTTCATTCATAAGATGGTTGAGGTTTTTTTGAGAGAAAAAAAAACCCAAACCCAAACCTTCTGGCTTGGTTTAGTGTTCAGAAACTACCCCTTGACCTGGAAACAAAGTTATGCCTAAGAAATAAATATCCTCCTACTCTTAAACAGTCCAAATGTTTCTTAGGGCAAATTTAATAACCCAAGAGATATACTAATTATTTTTCTGTTATACCATAATCCTTTGACCACTACTTCCTTCTGATGCACAATTGTCACAATTAAGTGCTGAAGAATAACTAGTTTTGATTAATCCTGCCAAAAAACATAAAACCCTCGCACCTGAGGTTTCAGAACTCCAGCTGCAAACCCCTGCAAGAATAAGAGACCACAGGAGTTCAGGCCAACATATGTAAGGGTGATGCATGAATGGCATATGTGTGCATGTCAAAGGGAACTTCAGCCTTTGGACCTCAAGTCTTGTTGCCTGTATTCTCAAGAAATTTTATTGCACAGACCATTTCACCAGAACCTGGAAAATAGAGAAAAAGAGGAATTTGTGTAGCTTTTCATATTGTTACACAGTCTTTTGCCAGGATCACCACTCATGTTCTTCCTGCCATACATTTTCCTGGTCTATCTTTAAATAACCGAGGTGTAGAAGACAGATCATCCAGATAAGGAATTCAAATGCTTCACCATTCATTAGATTATTTATCCTAAATGCCTACCCTGTAATTTTTGATATAGTTCGAGATTCATTCTCACTCCCCTGTCAGAGGCAGCAAGAATAGATTATCCCCTTTGCAGCAGAGTCTGTTTGCTGCTCCTCTCCTCTCCTCTCCTCTCCTCCCCGCTCCTCTCTTCTCCTCTCCTCTCCTCTCCTCTCCTCTCCTCTCCTCTCCTCTCCTCTCCTCTCCTCTCCTCTCCTTCTCATCAGTATGAACAACTCCAGATTTGTCAACTCTTCTCCCAGGGGACCTGATCTGTAAACCTCTATAAGTTCTTCTAGTTCTACTCATCTACGCATAGCCTACTTCTTCACATGTGGCACTCAGATCTAGAGAATCAAGGCACTTCCAATAGTTAAGAGCCAAGGAATTTGTGTCTCATATGGATCTTTATGGTGTTTGGCTTTTTTAGCAGCACCAGCGTGATTATCTTGGTTGTGGTTGGATCTGCAAAGTCTTCCAGGTACTGTGTTGAGGAGAAATGGTTTAAGCTGTTGGATCCCATTCTCTCTCTCTCTAACTTGATTTTTACTGAGGATTATTATTTCACACTTGTCCAGACCAATTCTTCTCATACTTGTTCATCTCACAAAGCAGCTTTTTCTCTCTTGTAGTAGCAACAAAATAGAACAGGAATTCACTGATGAAAACACTGAAGAGTGCAAGACCCACTGCAAACCCTGTGAAAAACTACTCAATACATCACTTTAACAGCAAACCTGTGACAACTCCTCTCTGTGTCTGTCTGTTCCACCAGTTTTGCATCAATTCTGTGGTTGTTTCTTGCTGAGTTGGCTTCTGCCACTTGTTTAGGAGGACATCATATGAGCTTTTGCCAAAATTCTTAAGTAAAAGAAGCATGTCCTGCTACTCCTCCCTCCACTGGCCTTTAGCCTGTCATAAAGAGAGATTATATTTCCTTTACGTGATTTCCTCTTAACAAATCTGTATTAGCTGGCATCCGTTTCTTCATTACTTGCCAGTTAGATTATTTGTATATTGTTTACAAACTGCTCAGCTATTTATTTAAGGAGGAGTGTGTTTATATTTATACTCTCTTCTGAGTGCTGAAGTTACCCCAACATCCTTCCCTTTCCTTCCCCCTTTCCTCACCCTGTAAAAATGTTTGTGTACCCACTCTGCTCCACTTTGTTATCCATCAAGCTCTATGTTAAAAGTAGCTGGGTTTTCCTCCCTGTTTGGCTGAATGCTTCTCTTGCACCTTACTGTTTTGGCTGGAAGAAGCCTTTCCCTTTGATTTTCAGACCGGATTTATTTATTTCTGGGCAGTTTACACCTACTTGCTCTTTTGCTAGGTCTGTCCCTTGACTTAAGCAGCTCTTTTCTCCTCCCTGGTGTTTATCCCCAAGGACAGCTTTGCAATTTCATCCCTTTCAGACTTAATTTTTCTAGAGTAAACAGAAGAAGTGGTCACCTATTTTATTTTTTTTTTCCTTGCATAAAATAGAATATCCTATCAGTTCCAGGAATAAATTTTCTGCACTTTTGGCTGTTGGATTTCCTCTTTCTTCAGCACACATGACCTGGCCTGTCCCAAGAACACCAGGTGAGTGCTCAGTGGTGCCTGGTGGTGATGTAGCTGCGGGTCACCTTCGCCTCTTCCATGGCTGCATCTGGCTGGTGTCTCAGTCCAGGAGTGACTCACACCTTTTTAAATACCCTGGAACAGAAATCCCCATTTTTCATCCCAAAATGCATGAGATCATTTTGTGCTACAGAGCATAATCCTTTTTTTATTGTTTTGACAAGCTTCAAAGGCATGTGTTTATTCCTGTGTGGTTTTTCAAATGCTCTTTGTATTCATGCTGCTCTCCAGCTTCATATCACCAGCACAGCCCATGACTTAACTCCAACTTTCAATGAAAGAAATTACTCACAGAAATACTTTATTGAGATCACTCTCCTGAGAAGTTTTGGAAGAATAATCCCTGTTCCCTTTACATACTACCTGTTTCTCTTGCTCCTTCCCTACCAGTACCTTCCAGCTGTGTCTGCCTTGTCTGGAAACTTCCACCACAATATCAAACCTGAAATACAAAAACAAGAGGGACATGTGCTTCACTTCTTACATTTGCAGCATCAAATCTTATGAAACGAAGCCAAGAAGCACCCTGGGTAAGACCAGGGATGATCCAGACCCCTCTTTGCTGTGTTAATGCAATTCTAGGCACAGGGTTGTATCCTAAAGCAGCTTCTTATTTAGGATTAACATCCCACAGCAAGCTGTACAGTTCTCCATTATCTCTCCTGAGCAGAGAGAACCGATTGCTTTCATTTAATTAAAATAAGATGTCATGCTTTGGCCCTCACTCCCACACACATTCAGCCCAAGCTCAACAGCAGCATTTCTTGAAGCCTGACTTGCGTGGTTAGTTTCATTCTTATTTTTGTTTTGTTTTGTTTTCGTTTGCCTTTTCTTTGTCATCTCTTTGCGTTATTCTAGTTTTGAGTAGTGTATCCTCAAATTAATAAGTGAGAATCACCTTTTTAAGTTTAGGTATCTTTGCAACAGCCCTGTGCGTTGGGGAAATATATTATCTCGCCTTTTTTACGGGCAGGGAACTGAAGCACAGAAGCAAAGGGTCAAATCTGCCACTGCGGATTTATCCCAGTGCAATTCAGGGAAGCAGACAGCTGTATAAAACTGCAGTTACACAGTGATTAACCAAGCTATTTGATTTGCACTTAATGGTTTATTACAGTCTTCTTTTAGTTTAGCTATATTTACTAAATCTGCCATGGAGCAGCTTAGGGTCAGGATGCTAAATCAGCATAATGATTTTCAAACAGTATGCTGCTGTAGAGAAATTCACATATTTTTGCATGTCTACCCTGCCCAAATGAAATGCCTGATTCAGCAGCAGCAGGGCCTGAGTGCACACCCAGCAGTGGGTGACACAGCTCCCCAGAGCCAAACCCCTCCGCCTGCCTCATCCTGGGCACGGGTTATCCGAGGACACACTTTCAAGTGCCATTACTTTTGGAGAGAATTAAGCTGTCTGAAGTGTGATTTATATCTAAGAAAATACGATAATTGAGTCAGAGCTGAGTGCTTTGACCCATCTGACTTTGATCTTCATGTGCTTTCCCCAATGCCAGGTTGCACTCACTGGCGACAGAATTTTGCACTTTTCATCCTTGCTTTGAGTTGCCTGAAATCTGCCTTTTCTCTTAAACTGGATAGCTGTTGCCATCTCCCTGCCTGTTGCAGAAAAAGGCTAAGCAGGTTCTCATCTTCAGGGGTTTGCTGGAGGGCAGGATCAGTGACAAGGCAGCCAGAAAGATACAAAGGGTAGGTTCAAATTAAAAAAAAACCAACAAACTCCCCTCCTTTGGGTTTGCCTGCGGATGGCCCTGAAAGGATCCTCTCCAAATGGCACCGCTTGTTTATGGGGAGGGGTTGTGCAAGGTGATTGCTGCAGCCAGAAACAATCTCTGGGAGATTTCTTGACTCACTGAGCAAGCTGATTTACAGTCAGTGGGGGCTGAGAAGTGAAACTCTCTGTGTGGGTATTCTCGGTTTAGTGTCTGATGAGGGTTAAAGCCACTGGGCCATAAATATCCTCAATATGCTCCAAATCAAATCAGGCAGTGGTGAAGGGTCAGGTTCCTGTTTCAGGATAGATGCTGGAGCAGGGGGAACTTGGCTGATTTGTGCCAATTCATTTAGTCCCACTTGATACCCAATAATATTTACGAGCCACACGGTGCTGGAAGAAGGGGAAGCAGCTCCTGCACCTCACAACACAGTGAAATTGATGCAGTGTGAAGCTGCACAACCCTGCCTGGTGCCTCACCTTGCGGGAGGAAAATCCACCCACTGTGCTTGGCAGGGCACGGGCACGCACTGGGGTTGTGCAGGACCTGTCTCTCTAATTAGGCACAGCCACTTCTTCACTACCGAGCTGAAATCCATCAGAAAATGCTGGCTAACAGCATTAACAGCATTTCTGGCATAAAACCACCCTGCCTTTCAGCTGTTGAATAGAGCCTGGAGCTGATGCTGGTGCAGAGGGCAAGGGGAGCTGTTTTGTTCAGGAAGGCACTGCTGAAAGTCAATGCTGAGAAATTATCGCTCTGGGTCCTTGTAATGACCTTTTAGTTATTTTAGTCCTTTAGTCCTTTTAGTTATCCTGCCATTTTCTAGAAGCAAAGAGATTTTGTGGTTTTGTTTATCTGCTCATTTGCTCTCTCCTCTTTTCATCCCTCTTTTCCCCAGGCTTTAAGGCCAACGTGAAGACCCCTGCTCTGTGAAGCCAACTGAGTCCCAGGAGGGAGGAGACTCAAAGAATTAAATCCAGGCTTGTTAACCCAAAACATGTCCCAGGACAGCCAGATTCTGACTGTCTGAGCCTATTTTCAATCAGTTGCAACATAAATGGTTTGGGATGATGACAAACCCTTGGCCATGGCTCCCTGGGAACTGGATCCCTCCTGGTGCCACAGGTGTTGGCTGTCTTACCCATGTCATTATCTAGCTGGAAAACATGCAGGGATGCTAATTTAAATGTCAGCTCTGCTTAGTATTTTATCATCAAAAGGACATTGTGCAGCTATTATGTGACCTGCACAATTCATCTCAGGGAATGCCTCCTCTGGTGACCCAAAGTTGGTGGCAGCTCAGCAGAGACTGAATATAAAACCGGAATTTTATTAGGCTGCTGTTTAAGGATGAATCCAGCTTAAAACCACCTCCAGAGCTGCCTGGACCCTCTTCCAGCTGTTTAAAACAAGTGTCACTAAATCAGACAAATGCTGGTGCTGGGACACAGCAGGCACTAATTTAACCCATATGCTCTGGGAGTGCTCCTACATCTGTTTGTTCTGGGCAGAACTAAACAGTGGAATTAAATTTTTTTCTCTCCCCATCAAGTAAAATTGTATCACAAGCAAGCCATGCAATTTTAAGCCCACGGTGGCAGCTCACTAACTGGTGTTTGTGTAGCGGAAACTCAAACACTGCTGAGCAGTTCGGGGCAGGGGTGTTGGGTTTCCACAGCCAGATTTTGGTGGGGGGGATGCAGGGATGGCTTCTGTCAGAACCTGCTGGATGCTTCCCCCGTGTCCATGGAGCCAAAGGCAGCTGGCTCCGAGACAGACCCGTCCCTGGCCAAGGCTGAGCCCATGGTGGTGGTCATGGTGATGGTGCCTCTGGGGTAATGTGTGTGAGAAGGCGGAGAAACCTCCATCAGCTGGAGAGAGGAAGGAGAGTATGTGGGACGAACGGCTCTGCAGACCCCAGGTATGTGCAGAAGGAGGGGCAGGAGCTGCTGCAGGCACTGGAGCTGAAATCCCCTGCAGCCCATGGTGAGGCAGCTGTGCCCCTGCAGCCCAGGCAGGGCCACAGGGGGACAGAGACCCACCTGGAGATCCCCACACCAGAGCAGGGGCATGCCTGAAGGAGGCTGTGACCCCATGGGAAGCCCACGCTGGAGCAGAGGGATTCCCAAAGGAGGCTGTGACCCCATGGGAAGCCCACGCTGGAGCAGAGGGATTCCCAGAGGAGGCTGTGACCCTGGAGCTGAGGGATTCCCAGAGAGGCTGTGACCCCATGGGAAGCCCACACTGGAGCAGAGAGATTCCCAAAGGAGGCTGTGACCCCATGGGAAGCCCACGCTAGAGCAATCCATTCCTGAAGGATTGCACCCCATGGAAGAGACCCACACTGGAGGAGTTCATGAAGGATTGCTTCCCATGGGAGACACACTGGAGCAAGTGAAGAGTGTGAGGAAATCCCCTCCTGAGGAGGAAGCAGAAGAGACAATAGGTGGTGGATTGACAACAGTTCCCATTCCCGGTTCTCCTGTGCCGCTGGAGGCAAGGAAGTAGGGAATTTGGGAGTGAGTTTGAGGCCATGAAGAAGGGAAGGACAGAAGGAAGGCATTTTTAAGATTTGGTTTAGTTTCTCCTTACCCTGCTCTGATTTGATTGGTAATAAATCAATGTCCCCCCGTAGTGTCTGTTTTTCCTGTGACAGTAACTGGTGAGTGATCCCTCCCTGCCCTTTCCAAGCCTTTAGATATATTTTTTTCTCCCTTTTCCAGGTAAGAAGAGGAGTGCTGGAGCGGCTTTGGTGGCCACCTGCCATCCAGCCTGGGTCATCCCACCACAGCTGGAAATCAGGGATCAACTTGGCTTGGTTAGAAAGAACTGTGGCACAAAGGAATTATCCTGAGAAAGAGGGATTGTTTATTATATGAAACAAAATCTTTTGGTTTCAGTAGGAATTTGCCTCTCATCATTCCTCTCTCCCCATTGCCCTGGATATCCCAGGGTGTCCAGTGGAAAGTTATTATCCCTCTAGTGAAACTTTATCTCCTCCTTACCTTCACAGAACCACATTATTGCTGCTTTTGTGGAATATTTATGCTCCCTAGACTCTTTCTCTATCCCTTTTGTCAAACATCTTTACTCTCTGCCATCATGTTCCTTCACTGTTTCATTGTATTTGCAGTCTTTTAGTTCTCTTACTTATGACCTTGTCTTGTTCTTTAGTAGTTCAACAGCTGAGAAAGGGATAAGGCAAAATAAGACCAAAATCCAGTTTCTATTCTTTTAAAGCTGGTATGTAAAGTAGAAATCAATATGACATCAATACCCGATAGGAATATGTAGCTCAAATAAGTATAAATGCCTTAATTATAGCCAAAGTCAGGTTTCCAAATGCTCAGTGTTCAGTGTTTGTATTATCTGTTCCATTACTATCGTTATGTGCTTTAACGTATTTGAAGATTAGTCATAGAAAATGAACATGGAGTATCCACCTCAACTGAATTTTTGATATTTTAAGCTGAAATTGGTATGAAAATGATCTTGAAATACTTTGAAAGAAGAAATTTCAATTTTCTTTTTGAGTATATGAAAAGAACCTTAATGGCATATTTTCTTCCAGTAATTTTGGGCTGTGTCACTCTAGCTGCATGTGAACAGTAGAATGGTGCTTTGATCAGATCAGTGCATATTATATTATATGGTATTAAAATATTAATACTTTTATTATATTCATGGTTATTTTTATTGCTATTGTAAAGGGACATCCAAATAAACTAATTCTTATTAACACAGGGAAGATTGCAATGAACATTTAATTGGGCTTTCTAAAATACAGCGAATATGAAATTTCATCAATAATTCTGCTTCTCACCTAATGACTTCAAACTGAACATATCTTTTTCGAAAGACATTTAGTCTTGATTTAGAAACTCCCAAATGAAAAAGAATTTAACATGAGCCTCAGTAATTTGTTCCAGTGCTTAATTATCATGCTTTAAATATGTACATCTTATTTTCAGCTTGCATGAGGTTTACTCATATATTAATTGTATATTTGATTGTAATTTGCTCTATCTTATCTAGTTAAATGCAGTGCACTTTTTTATTTTTATTCTCTGATTGGATGACATCCTTAAATAACCAATTTAGCATGAATTACAAAGTTTTACAATCAATTATACAAATGCAAAAATTCAAGAATTGAACTTCAGCTGAAAAATCAACAGATAGATTGTACAGCAATGACCCTCCAGTTTTAGAATATGTGCAGGAAGGAAATCTCAGAGAATCCTGTCCAGGTTTTGGCTGGGGTAGAGATCATTTCATAACATGGCTTTATCCAAGCACACCGATTTCTTTCTCTTTTCCTGCTGATTTGCTCAAACAGCACAGAAATGCCTCGAATGTGTAGGAGCCTCTGAGCAACCTGGTCTGGTGGAAGGTGTCCCTGCCCATGGCAGGGGGGTTGGAACGAGATGATCTTTGCGGTCCCTCCAAATCCAAACCATTCTGTGATTCTGTGACTTGGGAAATAAGCCCTGATACTGGATTTGGGAAATAGACCCTTACACAGAGAGATGATATGGACATAATACAAATGTCAGAGATAAAGAGGGCACGATTTTTCTGGCCTCTTTTCATTAACTAAAAAGAGAACCTAAGGTGAGAAATTCATACATAAATGAAATGAGGCAAGTCCTTACTGTGTTCCATGTGCACACTTTGATTTGTACAGAAGAATCCAAGAAAGGGAAAAAAAAATAAATGGATGTAGATGAAACTTGGAAAAAAAAAGCGTAACATTCTCATTGAAATGTTAACCTTCATTCAGATGTGTATAATTCCATCAGGATTCCCCAGATTCATCTTGCTTTTCAACCAAATGTTTTATGAAGCAAATGATTCACTAATGAGTTTAATTCTCGCTGGCGTGATGGGATTTGGGGAGGGCTGAAAGGATGCATGCTGTGGTGGCTAAAGTGGCACCAGAAGTGGGACAGTGCTCTGTATTTCAGTTGGCAGGGTCACAAAGCAGGGAATAAGAGGATAAAGACCAATCTGTCGTTCAGGAAGAGCAGGAAGGTGAGGGAAGGATACCAGGCATGCTGGGTGGGAGGCATCTGCTCCAATTTAAGTGCCTAAAAGGTGGGTCTCTAGGTGGATCTCGTCATCTCTCTTGCAGCAGAAGGGAATAAATAAGTGGCCCCAGGGAACCATGCTGCCAGCCTTTCACGTGGATAATGTCCATTGCCTTATGTGTCAATCTCTCTCCACTGACTACTAAAGAAAGCCTGGAGTGATTCCTTTGAGGGCAGATGAATCCCCAGCCCCGAGTTTAGTCCATATTCCCTCCTAAAAGATGATGTGGAAGGAGCAGCTGACTTGTCTGATCTACTCTTAATAACCTGCTAAGAAAGGAATCAGTAACTGCAGACAATCTGTTAGCAGAGCTCTGCAGAGGATTTTTCCTCTCACCCAATTTACGTCTTTGCTGTTGGACATGATTTGGGCTGGATGACATGAGAGGCCATACAAAATGACTTGTCACAATGCTATTGCCATCTTTATTTCATGTTGCCACACCATGTGCTCCTTTACACTGCCTAAATAAGCCCAACTTATATAATCTTCCATCAAACTTTCTCTAAACTTTTAAATACTATTTCTCTGTTCCATGATCTGGGATCTTTCATGGTCCTCATTTCATTATGAATTCAATTTCCATACCCCTGTCAACTTTCCAGCCTTGCTTGGACTCTCTGCAGATGAGTTCCTGTCAGAGCTCCAGCCTAGGGAAGAGCAGAAAACCTGCATTTAGCATTAGCACGGGAACATTTTTCATCATCCAAAGCTGTGTGTTTTTTGTCACTAGCTGGAGGCATCCTGCGCTCCCCTGCTCTCACAAGACTTTATATCCTGAGGTGCATGAGTGTGTTACACACTTCATGGAGCTGCTGAAGAGCAGCAGGGGAAATGCTTTGGATTCCCTTCTCCTCAACAGCCCAGCCAAGAGATAAATGGAACAGAGCCCCACACAGAAAGGCTGATTCCTGGTGCTGCCGACACACACATTTATAATTCAGGCAGTAAATTGGGTTAATGGGTGTAAATAAAAGGTCAGTGTTCAGAGCAGAGCAAAGGGCTCTAAATTGCAGGGTGAGGGGGGAGTTTTATGTGGCTGAATATAAATCCCTCCCCCTCTCTAGGGAGAGGTCACTGTTGGGATCCTATGGGGACAGGCTGAGAGAGCTGGGGTTGTTCAGCCTGGAGAAGGGAAGGCTCTGGAGAGATCTTATTGCAGCCTTCCAGTACCTAAAAGGGGTTATAAAAAAGAGGAAGAGTGACTTTTTTTACACAGACAGATAGGACAAGAGGGAACAATTTTAAATTAAAAGAGGACAGATTTGGGTTAGATGTTAGGTGTCCCTGCTCATTGCAGTGGAGTTGGATTAGGTGATCTCTAAAGGTGCCTTCCAACACAAAAAATTCTGTGATTCTACGATTTTATTATTTCTATTCATCTCCCATGGTGCTTTTGCAGATTTGAAGACTAAATGTCTTGTGCTTGGAACATCATGAGGTGCTTGCTCTTGTGAGGAAGAGGTTTCAGTGATGGCTAGGGTCTCTTCTGGTGTTCTGATATTATTTACTTACACTGTCACCTTTTCTTGCATGTTCAAACTGCAGCTAATCACAATCCTATCTCAGCACCATGCACTTCCAAGAAGTCTCCTTTAGCAGCAGTTTAATCTGTGATTTGCACTTCCCACGATTGTCTTGGTATATTCAAACTCCTTCTCTTCTGCAGGTATGTTCCAGAGCCCTGTTTTTTTCCTGATTGCCTGCTCTGACCCTGTTTTCCAGGACCAAGGGAAAGGAGAAGTGTGTAGGTGTTTGATTTAGTAGATCTCACTCCGTGGTTGAACCAGGTGACTATAAATTAATTGCCAGGATGCTTTCCTCAGGTTTCTGCCTTCCCCAGTCCCAGTGTTAATAGTATAAAGGAATCCACATAAAAAATTCTTTTTTTCCTCTTTTTGGGTTCACCTGATAGCCTTTTCTTAGGCTAGAATGCAACATGTCCTGAAAAGAGATGCTTGAGAACTTGCAGAGGGATAAAAGAAACATCTAGGATTAATTTTGTTTACTCATATGTGGTAACTGATACAGAATCAAGTAGATCATGACCTTATTTCTGATGTTAACAGCAATTTGTTATGAGAATATGGTCTTCAGGCTCGAGGTCTGAAAAAAGACCTGCTCGCTTTCTTTTCTATATATTTACATTTCACTGGGTTTATTTTCTTGTGCTTAGGTTTCTATTGATTGCTGTTCGACACGCATCACGTTTGTGTAGTTCATGGTGAATTTCTCATTTGTGTAAGTATTCGCTCACATCAGAGTGCTCCCTGTTCAGTTTTAATTGAACGCCTGGCAAAGTAAATGTTCCTGAGTCACGAACAGATTTTCATCAATGATAACAGTGAAAAGACTAGATGCCCCGGGATGTTTTTCTTTATTTATTACAGTGAATGTGATTTAGATGCATGGAAATACGTGAAGATCCAGTACAAGAGATAGTTACAGATTAATGCAGAAAGACAAAGAGCAGCATGGAGTCACAGCACGTTCCCTGCATGGGTCCTGTTCTTCCAGTGAGAAGCTGGATATTGAACAGCAAGGTCTCTGGAGGGTCTTTTGATCTTTGCTTGGTGACTTTCAGTACTTTTTACCTGGATCAGGTCATCACAGTTGGAAGAACCCATGGCCCCTGTGCTTGCGAAATCCTTCCCGATTTTTCCTTTGTTTTTGCAGGAGTTGGGAAGTGACAGCATGGGATGAGCTTTGCAGCTCCTTCATGTTGGAGCTCAGTCTGAGCTGTGGTGAGTTGGGAATTGTCTGGAGAGAGGATGGTGCTTGTCTGTGCACTTCCAGCAGCTGCAGAGCGCAGCGCCTGTCTCACAGAATCGGTTGCATTAGCAAAATGTGAGCTCGTGGGATCGCTTTCTTAGCACAAAGGAAGGGAAACAGAAATATTGCTGGAAATAAAACAGTCAAAAAAAATTCAGAAGAAACTATGACAGCTTCAGTTCACTATACCCATAAGGCCAGATCCAAGCTAACTGCACTCTCTGATTTTCTTTTAAAGCAGTGTCACAGATCAAAATCTCCATATTCAGGTTTTTCAGCTGACTCTGCCCTGCTCTCTCAGGGCTGTCAGTGGGTGTATACCCTGGCAGTGACTCCAACACAAACAAGAGAAATAAAATTCCAGGGTAAAAGCATGAGAAATTTATTACTGAAGTTCTTGCACACATCTCCCACCACTACAAAGGCTGTTGGCAATTGGGGGGAGCCTCTTTAAAAGAAAATTGCACTTTAGACCAAGAATTCCATGCTTGTGAAGTCAATAGGAATGACTGGTGCTTTTCTTCCACAAAGGTAAAAGGAATGCTTTTAGTTATTGCAGGTTGTAACATCCTTGGCCAGGCTGGGTGAATGCCTTCCACTTACATTTGCTTCCATTTTTAATGGAAAAGAATGTGTCTGTTTGCCATATTTTGTTTGCTTTCTATGAATACTCTCCTGTATGAGAGTAATTACCTCAAAATGATGGATTTTAAGCTGAAGGGCAAGTTTCTAATGCAAATTAGCAGTGCTGCCACGTCAGCATGAGGGAATGTCCCTGCAGCAGCTGCTGACCACCAAGAAGCATTTGAAGATTCAGGCTGAGAGGCCCCAGCAGTGCTAAAATCTGCACCCCTCTGGATGCAGGTGCTGTAGCTGGGCCCTCAGTGTCACACAGATGCAATTTTACTGATGGATTAATGCACAACTCGGTATTTACACACAAACAGCACAGCACCAGCAGTAAAAGCACGCGTCGAGAATGCACCCAATGGGGGATTCAAAGATCACAATGCCATGTATTAATTGATAAATAAACCCACGAGCCATTCTGAACAATGGATAGTTTTCAGGATATGGCATGCTGAAATTGGAAACAAGGCAAACTGCTCACTACACAATATTTATGCCTGTCTACAGGACGGGAAAATGTGAATGTAGAACTACAGAGGCAGAGAAAATTGGACATGCTCCAGGGAGCTCATGATCCATGGATTTCATGAGATGAAACAGATGGATGAAGCAGACACATGGAGTGGGTAGGAGGAGGTGGGAGGACGTGTTAAAGGAAATGGCTTTGTAGAATTATCAGCACTTCATTTTCTAACACAGATCTCCCTATGACACCAAAGATGTCTCTGAAAACCAGGGTTGGGCTTTTCTTAACAAACAATTTCTGAAGAGGTAATTGGAGGAATTTTAAAAAGTGATGAATTTGGGAACTCTAACGCAAACCATGAGGAACTGGAGATGCTCATTCTTCTGACACTGCACTTAGGAATTTTGCTCACTGATGCTCAAAGGTAATGGACAGTCACTGAATGAAATGGGCTTTGGAATTAGGCCCTACATATTCACTGTTACTGACCTTATGGAAATAAATTGTTCCTTTTTATAAAAAGTCCTAGGAAATATGTAAGCCAAAAAACCTTAGTTATAAGGAATTAAAAAACAAACCCAAAAATAATATAAAACTCCAAAACCTTGTCTAAAAACTCCAAAACAAAACAAACCAAAAAAACCCAAACAAAACAAAAAACCAAACCACCACCAACCAAAAAACCCTACCCAAAACAGCATCACATGTTCACACTCGTCACGGTTAGATACATTTACACGTCCCTCTTCATGCAACAAATGACCCTGACACCTCCAGAGTTATTGCTGTGCTTAATCACAAGGGCTGATTATGTGTGAAATATTTCTATCCATTCTCGCTAGAAATGTCCTAAAGGGTTGGTTGGGTACCCAAGGCAAGGAGTTATCTTTCAACTAGCCCTGCCTATTAGAAATGAATTGTTCCACTCCAATGCTTTCCCAACTCTTGTGTCTCTGCAGAGCTGGAACTTGCCTTTTTGTACACCTAAACCATCAGATTGTAGAATTGTAGTATTTACTGATGGGTTTTTAGAAAGTACCCAAGCCTCTGATGTTCACAAATGACCAGAAACGAGTTCACTTCTGGTTAGTTATAAGGGTAGGGTCTGCTCAGAGAAAGCCCTGCAAGCTTGATTCAGGTTCAGGGTGTTGCCTGGTGTAACCTGAGATCCCCAGCACATGTGAGACATCTGTGCAGACTAATAAATATGATACAGGATTAATGGGAGAGCAGTGCTCTTCTAAGGCAGGTGGTGGAGACCTGCACTGGAGCCTCTTAAATCACATCAGAATCTTGTTTCAGCAACTGAATTGTGTCCTCCATCTCCAGTGGCTGTGATGGAAATTCAGACACCCAGTGAATGTACAAGACTATGTTCAGGTGCCTTTAATCTGTGATCAGATCAGTCTTCTCTAAGTGTGCACTTGTCCTTCTTCCCGTGCTCCATCCACTTCTCCCCGGTGCTCACAGGGGGCCCTCCCTTGCACAGTCCCTGTGAACTGGGAGTTGACTGCCAAGGCAATTCCTCTGGCAGAGCCCTGGGAATGCAGGAACACACCACAGCTCAGCACAGCACTGCAGCACTGCTCCATATTCACCCCGTGTCCATGCCCATTCCACATTCCCGTGTCCAGCAGGCGTGAAGCAACTTGACAGGAGTCTGCACTTCCAGGAGTGAAGCAGCTCCTGCACAGGACCCCAAATTCAGGTCAGTGGAAGGAGGGAGTTTGCTTGCTCCCTTCATACACATTACCATACAAACTCTCTGCCTACTCCATATAATTTTCAGTACTTTTCCAAACGATTTTTGAGAGCTTTTTCATCCTTTTCTGGCTGCTTACATATTGTAGTCACTAACCATGAGCCATCCAGTAATGAAGAGGCTTCTTTCACAAAGATCCTTATTTACTGACTGCTCTTCATCTTCCTTTGAAACTCCAGAGAGAAAGCTCTGCTGAAATCCCTACAGAAAAATCCCCACGAGGAGTGGATAGAGGTGGGAGAGAAGGGACAGCAGATGTGTTTTGCTATTTCTATTAAATATGTTTCTGTGATTCACAACAGTGAGCTTGTGCCTACATGTGATTGAAGTAAGTTTGCAAACTCTTTGCTCTGGCTGTTGCTCTGCTTCTCCCTTTCATCTTGCTGTTTGTCATATATTCACTTTCTGCCTCTTGTCTTTTTTGACATTTTCACTATCTCAGGGGGGCAGCACTGGCACTTTCACACATCACCATAATAGAAATAAAAGCTTGAAAGATCTAGATCTGAGTCGTGCCTATTCCTGGGGCATTGCAATGAGACATCATGAAAGATGTAGCTTGGCTGGATACTCAGGAGATCACAAGAAACCTGGAACCATAGCTCCTGAGAATAACTGAGCTGATGAAAGCAGACAAACATCTCTGCACTTTTTTTTCTGGTGAAAAATCCTGTCAGAAATTGACATTTTTTCTGTGCATGTGCTTAAGATGAAATTCTGTTTTCCAGTGGGGAAGTAATGTTTTATTTAGGTTTTTTTGATGAATAGCTCTGGCCTGTCTACATTGACACATACTTCACACAATGCAAGTGAAAACACCCCAATGAATCTTTCCAAAGTCCTAAGGAGTTTCAGCTCAGGATGAATGAAAACATGTATATTTGGGTCAGATCCTCCATGAGTCCAGACTGGCCCAGCTCTGATACAATCAGTTAAACCATATCAGTTTACATTAGCATAAAATACGACACAAAATATACTGAGACATACTAAATGCAATTGCTGTCCTCAGTGCTGCTGCAGGCATGGTTCAGAGATCACCAGTCACCTTTGCAATTTGCACCTGTGTCACGTAGCAGAGCAGCTACTGAGTTAACTGTGTTCTCTCTGTCTCATTGCCAGAATGAAAAATACCCAACTGGTGTCATGCACTGGGAGCAATTTCTTCCCTCTTGCAAAACCCATCTGCAGGAGCTAAGGCATTTCCCAAATATTTTATAACCAAGAAATAAAGTATATCAAAACTAATCCACTGCATCAAACAATTTTGGATAGCTTTACATGAATATCTGGCTACCAATTTTCAAGTACTTTAGGGGGAAGAAAGAGAGACCTATTTAGCATGTGCTGATATGTTGTTGTGACAGGTGATGCAGGCAGAACCCCATTCCCACATGGAAAAGCTTCAGCAGCTGTATCTCCCAGCACAGTGCCTGGTGATGCATCCCCATCTCCATCCTCAGAGGCAGCTGGCTCAGGATGCTCAGGATCTGAGTCTGCCAAGGCTGGCTGAGTTTGTGTTAGGTGCACAAACTCACACACTGAGGGCCCTGCAGCTCTGTCTCCCAGCTGCTGGTATCACCTCAGGGTTTAAAAAATGCCTAAAAATACAATACCCTCACTTTCCAACTGACAGAAGGGGTTCAGTCCTTCAGGCGTTCCTAAAACATCCCAGCAGCACAGGTGTGGGGTGGCAGCAGGCACTGGTGCTGAGGCGGGCAGCAATCATTTTTAATTTGGGGAGTTGACAGTCTGATGCTAGAGCTGCAAGAGCAAAGAAAGGAGCCTGAGCATATCGAACCAGAGACATTCCTCCTGAGCCACAGAAAAATAATAGCTTGACATTTTTAAGTGCCAGTCGCAGAGGGACAGCAGAACGCGTGGCTGATTGCTCTGCTCCACGTGTGCACAGTAATCTCCTTCGAATTCCAGCTGCATATGCATTTTCTTCTGCTCATAAGGTGTTGAAAATAACTTGAAGGAACACACCCACCAAGCCCTCCCATCCCTCCTCAATTTGGTTAATGAGGTCGTTAAAAAGATGCATGGAAGTCTTGCAAACAGGGGTTGAATTTTTACTCAGTGTGGCAATATCGTAGTGACCTGAGCACAGAGAAAGGCTATTAGGGAAACATATGTGCTTATTATATCTTTGAAAGCAATTTTCACCCCTTTACCTGCTCTGAAGAGACTTGACAATTACATGTGTGTACTGAGGAACAGAAATAGTCCAGAATAACATAGCCTGAGAAATCCTTCCTGTCACAGGACAGTGGTATCCCATTTTCTGCTGAGATTATCTCCTCTGCCCTGCATCCAGGAACACCTTCTTCAGAGACAGAGATGATGCTTCCAGCCTTTCTCAGACCATGGTCCTTCAGGGCAGCAGTGGGACCTGGTACAGGTCACAGCTTTGTGTCCTGCAGCCTGTGGCCCTGTGAGTTGTCTCACCTTGTAGTCAGCAAAGAAAGAAAAAATATCTACAAAAACTGTATTTTAAAGGAGATCTGCTTTTAAGTGCTCCAGCTCAGACACTTGTAGAGAGCTGATCTCCTGTTTGTTATTTTTTCTGGAGTTTTTTTTAGGTGTTTGCTCACTGGGAACAACTTTGTTATGTTTGTCTAGTTCCTGACCTGTTAGTGTCCTGAAGCATGGAAATGGGAAGATTCCAGCACTGTGGATATGCAGGAATCAGCACTTTCTGCAGATTAAATTGTCTGCAATGCCACATTTTGGGTCTACATGGGAACAGGATTCAGCCCTAAGAAAAATCTCATCCTGTGGGTAGAGGTAAAGCAAGCTGCAGGCACATACAGAAGTTGTGTGTGAGTCTGGGCAGAATTTTTTTGTTTCACTGTTTTCCTTTCTCATCTGTTGGCAGCAAAGGTCATGGGATAAAAGAACACACCTGCAGAAGCTGCCACTTACAACTCTGACACTTGGACCCTCCTTGCCTGCCCTTTGCAGCTTGCAGCCCTTTCCCACCAGCTCACCAGCCCTCCCCTCCCACACAGCAGCCAGGGACACAGAAACAATGGCTGACAGGAAAAGAGGGAGCAGTTTTAAACCAAAAGAGGAGAGATTTAGGTTAGATATTAGGAAAAAAATTCTTCCCTGTGAGGGTGGGGAGGCCCTGGCCCAGGTTGCCCAGAGAAACTGTGTCTGCCCCTGGATCCCAAGGCCAGGTTGGGCAGGGCTTGGAGCAAGCTGGGATAGAGGAAGGTGTCCCTGCCCATGGCAGAGGGTTGGAACTGGATGATCTTTAAATTCCCTTCCAGCCCAAACGATTCTGTGATTCCATAATGATATAATCCTCCCTGTGTACACAGAGGTGAAGCACATGGGCATTTGAACTGTGTTTGCTCTTATTTGGTGAATTAGAATTTACTTAAGTTTCCACTGGGAAATGAATTTGTGTCATCGTGCCCTGGAGCCACGTTAAGTGCACAGTAGCTCTGACATTGCTGTTGTGCACTCAGCTGATGCATGAGTCACTGCCATTTCTTGACTCGGAGAAGATTTCCTCATTGGCAGCTGAAAAACAGGCACAAGGGGAGAGGAGAAAGAGAGGTAAATGTGGAATCTCTGTGCTTCCCTCAGAACTGAAATTAAAACTGTGCTTTTCTCAAAGGGCAACGATCCCTCCACCCACAGTCTCTTCCCACAGCTTCTGTAGCTCAAAGGATGTTCTCCCTCTCTCCTTCACTTTGGAAATGGAAGAAACAATCATGACAAAAGTCAAGCCCAACTGACAGATTTCCAGAAATACTTTGCCTTGTTTACTGAATTGGCTGAGTGGTTCTCCCAAATCACTTAGTTGAGGTGGTGACCATAGGGCTTGTTTCAAAGTCTTGAACCAGGTTTTATTTGACATCGCATTGTAACTGGATTCAGGTGTTTAATCTGTGACTTGAACCATCCCTCTGTATTATTTGTTTTTCATCTGTTATGTAGTGTTTGAGTTTGTGCAGGGCCCAGAGCTGAAGGATCCTGATCTTCACTGAGTCCCCAGAAGCTGCATTTGGAGACCACTCAGATCTGATAATCAGATTATTATATCCCTCCTTCAATGAAACTGTTATTCAGACACGTTCAGTAGCTTCAAAACTACCCTGGATTAAATTCCTATCTGAGAAAAAAGCTGATACTTTGTGTGATGAGCACACATTAATATAGATGACAGATACTTTGTTCAGGTGTATGCATTCCACTTCTAAGAGGTCACATTCCATTGGAAGTGCCTTGGGGTTTAGCGTGTCCTGACTTTTTTCTTTTGCCTTGGAAGAGGAACAGGAGGCAAAGAGTTTGGTCTTTTAGTCTTTGCTTCTTCTTATTGATAAATGTCCTCTGTATTTCCATACTTCAAAGGAATGTTCTTTTACCATGATGAATAGCCCTTTTAGGCCCAGAATCAATTCAGACCTTTTCCATCCCAGCACTTGAAATTCTTGGGAGGATACTCCAATCTCCATAGTCTTGTTCATTGTTATGCGACTGCATCAGCATTAGAACAGAAATCAATCTCGATTTACATTTTGCTCTTGTCCAGGTGCTCAGAGCAGCAGCTTTTCTATGCTTAGTTAGCGGACTTTGCACTAAATAAATTTTTGGAACTTTTGCTACTCTAGTGACATAAAGAATGGAAAATTATGATAAACTTCGACACATATCAGCTATGCTCTATGTTAAGACTGTTCCATCCTTTCAAAATACATTCTGATTCTTGGTGTTCTCTGCCTTCCCATTTTTATTCTCTCGTCTTTGTTTCCAAATTGTAATTCTACAGCTGCTTAATGAAATAAACTCTTTCTTTACCAGTTTTTCTTGGCACACTACAAAAAGGCTCTGAAGTCCTAGAAGAAAGGCAAGAAATCATACTAATAAATATTTTCAAAGATAATGTCTTCCCTGTGCGGACAGGTAAAAGTTATTCAAGGCAATAATTAAAGAAAAGAAAATTATTTGAACCCCTGTTCATCCTTGGTATTGCCCTACCATGTTCAGATTGTTATTCCCAAAAAAATTCACTCAGATGTGAAAAACACGGGAAAACACATTCAAGTGATTTCCAATTGTATTTAGCTGCTATTAATACCTTGAACCTTCTTGGATCTGGAATTATCCTTGCAGAATACATTGGAATATTTCTGAGTGAACCCAGCCCTTTGTAATGTCAAGGTGCATGAACCAGTCCCTGAATCCTGTCAAGGTGCATGTACCAGTCCCTGAATCCTTATTCATGGTGCTGGCCCTCAGCCAGGACCTGGAAACCGGGATAATTTTGGGAACCATCCGCACAAGGAAAGAAATATAAGCAGAAAAAAAAGATTTTTGAAGAATTTAACTCAATTATGGAGAAATACAGCAAAATAGTACAAACAGGTATATATGCATGCAGTTTGACTTACAAAAAAGGCAGAAGAAAGAATACTGAATTTTTGAAAAAGTTTTAAGAAGATAGAAACTGCATCTTCTCTGAGCTTTAGAGATTAAACTGTGATGATGTGAAGTCTCTCTGCATCTACAGACTGGAACCACAGCATTCACATTCCAGCTGGAAGGAGAATCTCTTTTTCTCTAACCCATTGTTTCTTTACAAGTGAAGCAAACAGCTGTGCAGAATTTCTCACCAGATCTTTGTTCTCTGAGGTTTTGTAGCCAACATTATCATTGTCATCTGATTGTTTTTTAACTGTGGAGGTGTAAATTTCTTTGCTTCTAAAATGCCTCTTGCCGACAATCTTTTCATACTTTTTAGTTTTGTTGTGGGTATTTTTAACCTCAGCTGAGAAAGAAGAACAAATAAAGCATTGTAAGGGCTACTCAAGAGCTGCTACAACAATCTGTTAGGAGCAGTCTGCACTTGATATTCAATGTGCTGCTTCTCCATGGCTTTGGCTTCTGTGTTCTGCTGGTAGTGCTGCAGAAATGGAGAGGAACAGAGGCATCCAGGGGCTTGTTTTAATCCATTCTTCAGGAGGCATCTCAGAGGAGATGGATGGTTTAATTGCTGATTTCAATTTTTTTCTCATTGACTGAGTTTGGATGTGATGTGGGATATGTGTGACTGGGAGAGGATAAAGGTGGGAGAGAACAGATGGGATTTGTAACCAAGTCTTTTCATAGTGTGTGAAACTTCTATTCAAAATGTGAGAGGAATCAGTGGACCTCACAACACGTCTGGTCCTGTTGCAGGCATCATCTCAGCCTCCACCAGAACTTGATCTTCCTCTGTTCTCATTCCAGAATTTCCTCTTGCCCCCAGCTGCATTATACCCATAGGATATCCTCTTAAACCATACTGAGAGACATGGACCTCAAAATATTAAAGAAACTGCTGAAAAGGCAACAGTCTATTGTCTAACAGACTGGAGGAATGAAGGATGCAGTTTTTCATGGAACTTCTTGGATCCCCCAGGAAAAACCTAAATAAATGTCATTCATTCTTTGAACTGCCACACGGCTTTTCCTCATTGGCAATTTTCCTTCCTCCCCTTGCCCTGAGACCTGTGGTGACTCTACTCCCCTCTAATTTTCTTGTCTTCTCTGATTAATTCCCATGTGTAAAGCTGAAAAAGCAAATTCTTGCCTTTTTTTTTTCTTTTCTTTAAAACATGAGGTTTATTTGTTCTCTGTTAAAAATAAAGGATAATAAAGAAATTGCAGAGGCTTGAGCTACACATCTTAAATGCTCCTAGTTTTGAATTCATCATCTAGAATAAGTTGAGGGGGAAGAAACTGAGAAGCAAAATTACTCTTTTAACAATAATCAAATAATATTGAATAATCTGTTTTGTTAGTGGGAAGAAAAGTCGTTAAATTTTAGACCTTTATAATTAGATCCTAAAAGAAGTCTACTCCAAGGCACATGGCTTGATCCCATCAGATGCTGTGTTGTTGATGAGCAGTGAGAACATGGGAATGAGGAACTGGACAAAACTTGAATTTCCGTTCAAGTCTACCTGGACGAGGATAACGGGTTTTGGAGATATTAGGACATGGCCAACTGATGCTGATCTCACCCTTCATCTGGCTGAGGGTTGATGGGGTTGATTGGGTACAGCAGCCCTTCAAAGCCAGGTCTGCACAACACACCAGCATGAGCTGAGAAAATTTGTCAGGTAAGGGCTTTGAGGAGCAATTGTAACAGGGGACAGAGCTGGTGGTTCAGAGCCAGATGATTCTTTGGGTTACAGAGGAATCAAAACTGCTCCTGTGGATTGAAAGTGAGCACCAGTTTAATGTCTTTTGAAAGATTTATACCTTCTAAAATTCTCCCTTCTTTGAAAGTTTCCACTGCTATTTAATCAGCGGTTATTAAATGTGTTCCAGAAGACTTGCTGAAGGCTGAATATTGCTTTCTTCTCCTCCTTCTGCAGTAAATGACTGAAACATAGTAATTTGAGGGTTTGCTTTAGTGACAGCATCTCATTGAGAAGAACCATCTGCAAATAACATCCCAAGAAAAGAGGAGAGGACGCTGAAGGAACTGACAAACCAATCACATTTTCTACATTCCTCAGTTTGTGCACTTTTGTCTCTGGTGGTTTGGGCTTTTTGTTTTGGTTTGGTTTGGTTTTGTTTCTTTTGTTCTGGGGTTTTGTTTGGCTTTTATCTAGAGAACTGGTTGGGATTTTATTGTTGTTATTTCATTCACAAGGATGAGATGCTTCAGTTTAACAATTTAAACATCAGGTGAATTAAGGGAGTTATTTTGCTCCTTCAGTGATCAATAGACAAGGAACTCATGTCCAGTTAAATGAGATTATTCCCATGTAAATGATGACTTAACTGCACCGGAATGTCTTACCCTCCTGTATCAGAGGGACACACAGCAACAGGAAGAAGAGACAATTCCTCTGAGATATGAGAAATCTGTGTAAAAATCCCTATCCCAATGAACTACAAATTCCCTGAGGGCAAAGATGCCCATCCCCAGCTAAGAAGGCAATATCTCCTTTAGGACAAATGGGGTGAAAATAAAATTTAAATATAGATTGCCAAAATTTTTAATAAGTCCCTGAAAGGACATGCCACTGGCTACCTCACATTAATTTTCCTTGAGGCTTATGAGAAACTTGAAAACAACTTCATTTTGTCTAGATACACAAAGGAAAAAAGTTTTCTCATCTCAAACAATGTGTGAGGTGAAGAAAGTCATTGCTGCCCACTTCTGCAGAGAATCTCAAAAGCCAAATGCACTACTGGCACCTAAAGCATTGGCTCTGTAGTGTGAAACAGTGCCACATACAGCTGGTAGAACCAAACACTTCCTGTAACATTTACATTACATAAACATTAGATATTCACAGTGTGGATGTGTGCTGATCATCTCACATCTCAGCTAATAAGCCAAGGATCTCTTCACAGTCATTGGGAAGAAAGAGACATTTTTAGGGCACAATTAATTTGCCATATTTCACAACGTGCTTTAAAGTGAGATGAAGTGCCTATTTGTCTCTGGTGGGGTGGTGGGAACCTATGGGGACTCACCCAAGTGTACAAATCTACATTGCAAAAGTCTGAAAAATCACCTCCTCAGTGCCTATAACACAGAGGAGTGCCAAGTTCTAAAGGAAGCCTGTAACTATTTTTACTTTATTTTATAAGGGAAGTTTCTCTTAATGAGTTCCCTTTTCAAATCTAATCCCCTAGCTTCTTGTTTGGGAAGATTTCTTTAGATAGACTCTTGTATCTTTAATGTTCTGGTGTAGGACTGCTTTTTTACAAAGTCTCCAGCTACCATTAGTGCAGATATCCTTCATTTATAATGCACTTGCAGTGCTTCCCATGTGTCCTTCCTTCTCTGTTACTTTCTCATTTGTGTCAAGCCTCGAACATTGGAGTGGGAAGTTTGGCTGGGAAGCCCCCATTTCCTGCTCCCAGCGTGGCTTTTGCCTGGTGGCACTTTGTCAGGTCTTTCCCTTGGGGTCTCTGCTCTGCAGCCTGTGAGCTGGTTGTTCTGTGGCGTGCTCTGAGGGCTTGTTTACACTAAAGGAAACTTTTACCCCCTTTTCTTTTTAAATGCAAGGGTAATAAGTAAGCCTTGGCTCAGCCTGAGTTTGAGTAGCTGGTACTGGGGTACATCCGGGGCCTTTGGGCTGTGTGGACACTCCAGTCCCTTGGCATGTGTGATTTATAACTGAATATACTCTGAGCTACAAAGCCGTGTCCTTTAGACCGTTTTAAAAGAGGACGTATGGGAAGCTGGAGACTTGAACTGGGCTTGAATTGCTTACACACATGAGGCTAGTGCCTTTCCAGGTGCTCCAAGTTACCTGAGATATCCTGATTCTGGCAGGACCCAGGAACGTCTGAAGAGGCATCCAAAGACAGGTGAGTTACTCCAAGGTATCTAAAATGGCCCCAGGCACACACTGAACCCTTCCTTTCCTCTATGCCCAGGTTTCTTTCACGAGGCCATCAAGGCTCGTTGTCACTGCTTGCTCTTGTGTTGCCCAGCCTTTTCAGTACCAGAAATTAAGTTTTCTTCCTTGGACATGGCACCAGTGGACAAATAGAGCACTTCAACGCCCTTTCTGTCAGCTATTGCCAAAGCCGAGACTTACGGAATGTACTTCTCACTTTATTTGGAAGAGTCCTGCCAGTCAGCAGAAATCTGGCCAGGACATTGGTGGTTTGCAGTGACAGGGACAGCCCACAGCCTGGAGCAAAGGGGTCTGATCTAGGCTGGATCTTCAAGCACAGCAACAGTTGATCAACACAGTCCTCACAGCAGTGCATTTCGTTGGCTTATTTTAGCCTATTTGCCCATTTGCTTTATTTGACCTATCCTATGCTATTTAGCTTCTTGATAATGTGTATTCCTCAGAAACCTTTTCCAAATACAGTCTGCTGTTTGGTGATAGTGCAGTTACAGTATGTCCTGTGGCCATACTGTTTTAATTAAAGATGAAAAAAATGAGCGTTCCTTTAATCAAACATTTCTGGTATAACAGAATGGTGACAAGAGGGTCTGGCATAATAAAAAGGGTGACATTTTTGATATGTTTTTTATAGCTTGTCTTTTCTGCTGCTGGTTCAGGAACAGGTATTAACTAGAGAGACAAATAATGTCCATGGCAGTGTCTGAATATTAACATGTTTGAACAGACAAATGAAAGCTAACCCTCCTCAGAAGCCACACTACAAGCACAAAGGGACATGTTCTGGCTCACCCCATGTGCTTGCAGTGCAATGAGACACTCGGTGTGCCTGCAGTGTGCATAATTAATAGCAATGACAAGGAAGTACATGAGTAGTACTAAAAATAATAAAAGGCCCAGGTTGTTCAGAGTTCAAAGTCAAGCTGTTTCAATCCTGTTGTCTTTGAGGGGAATCCTGAGAGACCTCAAGACTTTTCTACCTTTTTATTTTTCCTTAAGAAAGAGATTTCCTCTGATATTTGCTTTTTGGATTCAGTGCTGTTGGTGGGAAGGGCGATGAGAACATCTGATGGGCTTTGGGGAGAGTGAACAGAGGAACAGGAGGTAGATTGAGAAGCTGAGTAGAGCCTGGAAGCAATCTGGGGATATTTTAAGATGATCGTGTTGTTGCAATCCAGAAGGGGCAGGTAGAGGAGCTGAGGTGGGGACAACTTGCCATGGGGCAGGACAGCAGGTCCAGGAAATGAGGAAACACATTATTTAGTGCTGAGTTGCCACCTCTGGGTGCCACAGGGGTCGAGGAAGGACAGAGGTGTGGGAGAAGATGTCTATAGTAGGTGGCATTAAATAGAAATGCTTTTGCTGTCCTCATGGCTGGAGGGTGAAGCCATTAGAGGCGGAATTACAAGGTCTGCCTCTGCTCCCTGGCTGCAGAAGCCCAGGAAAAGCCACTCCAGCTTTGGAAGGAAGATGTATTAGAAATCTGCTGGACAAGCTGGAGCCCCTCTCCAGTGAGAGAAAATAAACTGTATCTGAGTGGAACTGGCCTGGTTCGGGTCCTACCCTGAGGTGGGAGACCTTGGAAGGAGACTGGTCCTGCAGCTGCCACGTGGTTGGAGCTCAGGTTGCCTCCTTTGAACTCCCCTGGAAAATAACAGCACTGGATGATGATTTTGTTCTGGAAAATCCAGTTTCTGGTCATGTTTTTAAGAGCTGATTACAGCTTTGCCTCACTTCTTAACCTCAGATTTCTTCTGGCCACTCCATCAAGTGAGAACCATATTCATAAATATGTGTGTGACTCTGGACTGGCTGTCTTTAAAGATGGAAATATTGATTGAAGATTGCAGATCAAAAGCTGAAGAGAGAACACTCCATTGAATTTGGGAAGCTTATATTTTGCTCCCTAGGGAAAAGGCTGCCAATCCTAATTTATTCGCCATTTAATTCTTACTGATCTTAATTTTTTATGCCAAACATATTCACTTAATTGTGTCACCTCTGGCTTGTGTCTATGTCACAAAAAAGAACGTTTCAGTTTAACAGTGGGTACCAAAGGAGTGAGAGTTCTGCGTGATAATGCCAGGGTAGCTTGTGAAGACACTAACTGTGGGAGGTGACGCTTTATTTTGGGGTGAAATTATACAACACAGGAGCATAGCCTTGTAATTTTAGAGAGCATTCCTTTCCAAAGAGGATTGTGCCTTTAGCATGGAATTTAGCTAAGCTGCTCCAAGCTTTTACATAGTTTTCTGAACTCAAGAATATTTGCTTTCAATAAAACGGGCAGTGATAACTCTAGAGATCAATTGCTTGGTAATATGCACGGACATATAGTGATAGCATGTGTGTCTAACGGAAATACAGTGAAAATGGGCCTTTGCAGATGAGTGCAGCAAAAATAAACAACTAGAAAACAATCTGGATTCCTGGCTGAGGCCAGGAGAAGAAATGAAAATTAATGTACGGAGAGATTATCTCTGGCCAATTTCTCCTTCTCCTTTCTCCCTCCAATGATTACATCCTGGCTGTGTTTTCAGAGCTCTCCTGATGTTCCCTGCCCTGCCCGTGTCTGTGATGGGAGCTGGGAGAGCTGTCTGCAGCACCAAGGGCCGGCAGTGCCCATGCACCGTCCTGCAGCAACATGGAAAGGCAGCTCGTGTGTGCTGTGAAAAACAAGGTTCACTTTCCTGTTAGGATTTAAAGGTTTTAATAAAGAGGCAATAAAGGACAAAAACAATAAAGCAAAAGAACAGCGCTGGGTACCCTTGGCACTCAGCCAAGAGCACACCTGCTATTGCTGGGACACCTTTGATATACCTTTACTCTTGCATCAGCAGAATGCATATTCATAAACAATTATGAATATTCATACTAGTTTACAGTTTCCAGGAGCTGTTTTGCATGACTCCTCCTTGGGTCCGCCTTTTTAGGGCACGCACATTCCTTGACTGTGGCTTTAGTCCATTCGTATTCTCTCCTCCAGCTTGGGCTTTGGTCCATGGTGTTTGCAGACGGTCGTTCCTGATGGTTGGTAAGTCAGTAGCAGAGGGAGGTCCACCACATGTTCACTGGATGTTATCCAGCTAAGCAGACAGTTTAATTGCTATATTGTCTATTTTACTACTAGTAATAACAGAAATAAGGGCATTAGCTAAAAGAACTTATATTCTTATAGTAAAACTATTTTAACATTACACATATAATATCCTTTAATATTTGTGGAAAGCCAGTATTATTATATGTATTTATAACATGTTCCCAGCCTCTCTCTCCACAGTCTGCTCCCTCTGAAGCAGAGTGGGGCCTGGCGAGAGCCTGCTCTGAGCTGACATTCCCTCTCCCTGCATGACAGGTTTCCCCCAGCACAGGGGGTAGGACTTTGAATCTGGGGACCGAATTGGCGTCTCAGCTCCAAATGGATGCACAGATAATTTTTCTGGATTGTTTTTTTTGAGCTACTTACTTTGCTGTCACAAGGAAAACTGAGTTAAGCTTTGTAATATCCCATTTTTTGGTTTAAATAATTATAATAAAATTCATACAATACTCATATTTTGATTTCTCCTCGCAATGCAGTGATTTCCAGCAGAAAATGAGTTTCTGGAGACGTAGAGGGGATGTAATTCAAACTATTAAATAAACATTGTAGTGTATAAGACATGGTAGTGTATGGCTGAGCACTGACTGGCTGGGAAAAAATATTACAGAGACAACAGCCAGAAAAACCTTATCAGGTTCAAAAGATGTGACCAGTAAGAGTAGAAGCAGCGTGAAGATTTTGAAGCTGACAGTGGTTATCTAAACACCCGTGAAGCTCATAAATAGATGACTCCTTGAGAGACAGAGGTTGCTAGACCAGAGGTTCAGGTGGGCTGGTACAACAGCTCTGGCCTGGAAACACAAACTAGTTTCTCAGCAGGACATGCCCTGCCACAGAGCACGATGTACCAGCATTCCTGGTGCTCCTTTTATGATGGAGCATGACAAACCTGCCCAGTTTCTGAATTGAGGTTCTTGTTTTGGAGAAACTCTGCTTTACCACACATCCCACAGTAGTTTGCAAAGCACATTATTAAGCCTGGTAAATGTTAAAACAACACATTCTGCCCAGGTGTTCTGCCTACAACGTGCTGCTTTCAGGTATATTGAGAAAACATAATGAAGGCTGTATTCAAATAATCACAGTCAAATATTCAATAATCACAGTCAAATATTCAATAATCACAGTCAAATAATCAAATTCAAATAAGCACAGTCTGTTGTGTGCTAAGGGGTTGTCTCCTGTGGTGGGTCTTCCACTTCTCTCAGCTGAGGTTGTGCCTAACGATGATGAAAGGAACCTCTTCAGGATTCACAGTGCCAAGTCAGCATAGCTGCCTCAAAAAACTGCCTGAATTTCAACCCCCTTTCACTCAGAATGTCGAGAATTTTTTAATTCCAAAGATGAACCTGCTTAAGGACCTGGCTTGTGTGTGTTGAAATTTTGCTCCATCCAGCAGCAAGGTGAATTTGGAGGAGGCACTGCCAAAACATGCTGAATAAAGTTCCCTCTCTGGGCTCAGGCCAGGAGAGACTGGAAACCCCAAAACTCAACCTTTAGCCTGGGATTCCCAGAGGATGACCAGAGGATTTTGCAAAAAGCATGCCAAATGTTAATGAATACCTACAGAGCTCAACCCAATATTATTGCCATCCTTCTGTCTTATTTTCTGAGCTTCTGATATTAAATCAGGCTTCAGATCATGTGTTACCCTGGAGTGACAGAGCTCCTGGTTTGGCTGGGCTCACTCTATGCTTCTGGACGTTGTTCCAGGTTCTCAGGAGCAATATATCTATTTTACTGTTAATAAAGGAGAAAGATTGCATCATTGTCCTGCCCAGTAAGATGGCAGTATAAGTCCTGTTAATCAGCCATCAGACTAGTATTTTACAGCCTGCCAGTGCTTGTGTTTCTTGTAGTTGATCAAAACAAGTAAGTAAACAGCAAATAAATAAATTTTAAAAAAAGGAAAAAAAGAAAAAAAAAGAACAGCTGTTAGAAATGAGCTTTATTTAATTTGCTTTTTTAAAGTTTTACAATCACATTGAGAAATGATGAAAATTTTTGTGAGGTGATGAAGAGAGAAAATAATATATGATATAATTTTCCTCATTATGCTCCACTCTGCCTTCTTAGCAAGGTAGGAGGAAAAGCTTTAAAGCAGAAAAAACTAGGAACATAAAGCATCAGATTCAAACAGATTTTCATGATCACAGTGTCAGACCCCGAGGTATCACCAGCACTCACAGTCAAAATCTAGCAAGATTCATCTTAAAATCGGCCTGTTTCTTGAGTCTTTAATCCATATGCACGATTCTGGGATGCTATCCCAAACCCTCGTGCTTGGGAACCTGCTGTTTATTTCCATCCCAAAAACATCTACTGCCAGTGTGGGGCCCTTCTGGTTGTTTCTTCAGTCATTGGGATGGTGTCTATGAGATCCATTTGTGAGTTATTTTTCCAGAAGATCTTCCCAGAAATGTTTTATGAGGAATCAAGTCCTTGACAGAACACGGGTGGGCTCTGAGTAATTAAATACGCCAAAGGAGAACCAGATGGGTGCTCCTGGTGAACGCCTGTGCTGACTGGAGCTGGGACACGCTGATGTTATCAAGAAGAGCAAGAGGCCCCCCAGATCCGTTTATTCTCAGTAAATCTTCTGCAATTATTTCCCATGTAGGAGCAGGAGTTCAAGGGAGAGAGGAGCTGATGAATGGCAGAGCCAACAATAATCTGATTTTGCAGCACTGTGGGTCGTTTGGGTTAATGAACTGACTCCTGCTCACAGGCAACCCCACAGACCTGCAAGTGCAATTTGATGATTTGGCTTATTCACAAGTCCCCTGCTGTTTGTAGAGGATTTTTTTAAACATGGATGTCATCTGTTGGTCTTTACAATCTGTATTTAATATTGGGGATTATGGGCTATTTTTTCCCCACCTCATTTACTGATACCTTCTGCTTTCTTTGCAATGGTTATCTCTCCTTTGCTTTCCCCCACTATGTCTTCCTCCTTTTCATTCAATAAAAATACAAAAAAATCTCTTTGGGGATCATCTTTGTGTTTGACTGAGAAGCTGTGTGTGTCTTTCATATCCTGAATATCTTGAATATGAAAAACAGCACCTTGGTTTCAGCCTGGAATTTTGAAGATGTATATTTTAAAATATGACTAAAGCTAATCTACAAAACATTTTTTGTGATGCACGGGAGAGACTGTGAACTGTTCCACTAAAAATAGTTGAACTTTCCATATCAACACTGCTTTTTATTGAAAATCATGGTGTAGTTAAAATTGCAACGCGACAAGCAAGCTGTTTTTCCATTACGGAATATAAAACACACTCTCTTTTTGGAAAAAGCTATTATTTTGTTAGTTTGTGTTTAGTATTGAGATAGTCAAAATGGAAACAATGTACCTGAAACAAACTGGTTTTTTTGGTTTAGTGTTTTTTTTTCCTTATATTTTAGAAAAAATCTGATTTCTTTATCTATAAAAGCCATGTAGGATAAGGGGGAATGGCTTCAAACTGACAGAGGACAGGCTTAAGTTAGATATTAGGAAGAAATTCTTTATTGTGAGGGTGGGGAAGCCCTGGCACAGGTTGCCCAGAGAAGCTGTGGCTGCCCCTGGATCCCCAGAAGTGTCCAAGGCCGGGTTGGATGGGGCTTGGAGCAACCTGGGCTAGTGGAAGGTGTCCCTGCCTGTGGCAGGGGGTGGAACAAGGTGGTTTATGGGGTCCCTTCCAACCCAAACCATTCAGTGGTTCTCTGATTCTAAAGCTATTTCAAAAAGATTCATTTTAAAACTAAGCAAATGGAAGCAAAAAAATTTTTAATACTATTTCTCTCCCTCAAATACTGATTTCAAGGGAAAAACCAACAACCTCAAGAGATTTAAAGGAAAGCATTTTGCTGAAAGCTATTGATACTGAAAAATACCTAAACCAACTGTTAAAGCCTCAGAAATCCATACTCCTGAAAATTAAGATTAATCTAAAATCTGGAGTATACCAGTATCTCAGGATGTCTTGGGGAGGTAGGAGGGAAATTTTCCATAGGAGTATAAATTACTGAAAACTGTTGTGGGCAAAGTGCTTTAGAGAGCCACACAGACAGCCTCAGATCAGGCGTGCAGTCAGTGGGAGAGCTGCTGTTGATGCTGCTGGTTTCTGGGTCAGGCATAAAGCTGATTTCCTGCACTTCCTCTCCTGCTTCACGAGGCAGGTAGAGTTATGTATGCCATGGGAACAGAGTGGGATTTCATCTCCCCAAACACGGGGCTCTGAACACCAGCCTGCCAGCCGGCCCCGTGTGAGGAGCAAGGATTTTGGAGGCATGATTCATCCCATGCCAAAGTAGGTCAATTGTGTCCTTTCCTAGCAGTGCCCGTTATTCTCCAGGCTGGTGCCCAGCTCCTTCAGAGGCAGTTTCAGAGCAGATGCTGAGCCTGGTGAGGTGAATCGGACCCTCTGAATTTCTAGAGCATTGCAGGGTGACCTGGGGTGGAAGCTGCTGACTGCTTAGTTCATATATCAGATGCAGAAAAGCTGCCCTGGCTACCCAGGGCACAGAGCACTTCAGTTTCTCCTTTTCTGGGTGAACTACTCCAATATATCTTGTTTTTTGATACTGCAGTGGATTGTTGTGCACTGCTGTGCTGTTTGTACAGCGCAGCAGCCTCATCTCTCTTGCACGTGAGGAAGCCCCTCAGTGAAGTTCATTTGGTTGCAAACACCGTACATGAGTTAAAAAATTAACTGCATCTGGAGAAAGTCTCCTGGGTCTTCTAACACGATGCTTCCTCTGCTCTTGAAATCCCTAAACCTTAGATTGCCAGAGTGTGTTGAGAAGAGCAGCTCTCTACACTTCCCTTGTTTTGGCATCTTTTCCCTAACCAGGCACTGCTGGATGTTGTTGAAGATGTTTTTTCTTCTCAGTTGATCCTTAATGCAGCTTTGCTGAGCTCCGTGGGTATTGTGTCATCCAAGGGTGCAGAGAGTAGAGTGCAATTCGGGGGGAAATCTGACAAAACCCACGTGACAAGAAGTGACAGATTAGGAAAAGCAACTGTGTTCAGATGGATAAAATGTCACTCTGTGTGCAGGTGACACTTTCACATTATCAGCAGATGACAGCACTGCAGCCTAAGACCTTTGACAAGCTTTTATCATAGGTCAGCAAAGGCAGAGAGCAGAATGTGCATGCAGAGTTTTTGGGAAATAATGCAAATCTAAACTGTCTGAACACCAAAGGTCTTTGTATGACAAATAGTGTTTTATGCTGAAGTGATCGCATTTAGCTTGGGGAAATTGCCAACACGTTTCTTATTTAAGTAAAATCGACAATGTATTTTCATCTAATTTCTTGATTCGAAACCATACATTTTTGAAAGATCCAAGACCGCATTCATTACCATCCTTCCACTTAAATAATTTTTGGCAGGTTGGTCTCTTAGTTTTAAACAAGCCAAAATTAGCTACAGATATGTAGAGCTCGGTGTTCCTATTCTTGAAGTAAAATCAGTGAAACTAATTGAGTGAAACTCTTTAATGAGACAAACCTCATTAAGATGGTAATTCTCCCTTGCACATTGTATCCCCTTACTCCTTCTGAATATTTAGCTAGCGTTACCAAAGATTTAGAGAAACAGTCTGTAAAGCTTATTTGTCAGAGTACAAAATAAGAATAAAACCTGACAACAATTCATAATGCGTTCAGCTAATGACAACAGGGGTCATGAATCAAATATATACATTAAGTTTGAGAGGCTTTGATATGCCCTGTGATGGGGGCCAGAGCTGGCAGATACAGCACAGCACCTATGGGAGACTCCTGAGCTGATGACCAGGTGAATCACGGTGGGGAATTTTGGTGCCCTGTGTTTAGAAACCTTTAAAAAGGCACCTATGGAAATTAAGTTAACATGCACAGGATGATTTTCTCAGAGTTTAGAAGAAAAAAAACCCCAAGTAATCCAATCGGTATGTGGGTAGGTGTAGCATCCAAAGGCTTCCTCAAAAGATTCCTAGGCAGACACAGTCTTTACTGAACATAACAGGAAGAAACCACAGTTAAAGTGCCTCTACACGCAAAAAAGCCTTTCAGAAAACACAGTGGGATTCACCCAGGCTCTTGTTCAAGTGGGTCACTGAATTTTTCCCCAGTGGAAAGACATAGCACACAGAAAAATGTGCTTTAATTATGTGTGTACCTTCTAGAAGGCTGAAAAGGAGACCAGAGCCTCCCAAATGTCCTGAAAGTCCCCAGGGCAGCCGAGCTATCCAACGCCTAACAGAAGGAATGAGGTTGAAAGCCTGAATCCATTTCCAGTGCTGGAATGCTCCTTCTTTCCAGCTGGTAAAGGAGACACAGGGACTATCGCCTTCTCTTTTGGGTGTTTCCCAGTGGCATCTCAGCAGTTTGTGTGCCAGGGACTGTGATATTGCACTGGCTCTCGCCATCTCTCCCATCTCTGCCTCCTCTCCAGAGCCCCCCAGCTGTAAGGCACAGGCTTGTTGTACATTCCTTTGCCCCACCTTGGATCTGCCACTCCTCTGTTCCCGTGGAAACACCTCCGTGTGCGTTTCCTCCGAGCATTAACCTTGTTTGCCCTCATGCGTGGAGGAAAATGTGACAGGAAAAGAGGCTAAATGAGCTTTGCAGGCTGCAGGGAAACTCCCCACTGCCCATGCCGGGCACCAGGCACGGTTCAGCGGCTGGCACAGCTGGTGTCTGACCTCCCTGGAGCTTCCTGAAGCCCTGTCTGCAGAGAGCTTGGGAACAAGGCAGCTGCCTGGGTATTTTCAGGACTTTTTGTTTCCAGTCCTGGCCTCCAGCGGCTATGCTGAGCTGCACATCTCGGGGGTGCACAGGGAGGGGAGACACTCCGGGAGGGTGACATGCACGAGCCCAGCCCCTGCTTTAACTTTAACAGCGAGGTGGCTTTTCTATTCCTTTCTTGCATTCAGACTGTCTCAATAAGGCACAACCTCCCTTTGTTTCCAAATGACAAAAATATTTAGAATCGTAGACTTATTCAAGTTGAAAAAGACCTCCAAGATCATCAAGTCAAGCCTTCAACCAAATATGACCCTACCCATTAAACCATATCACAAAGTGCCACGTCTGCTTGTTCTTTGAACACTTCCAGGGACGAAAACTCCATCACTTTGCCAGGCAGCCTGTTCCAATAACCACTGTTTCCGTGAAGAAATTTTTCCTAATATTCAGCCTGAAACTCCCTGTTTATCTGAATTCAGTATCACCTTCATGCCCTTCCCGAGTGCTCCCTCCCCTCTCCTCCCTTCAATGAGCAACATTTAAAAAGCATTAAAATTTAACAAACAAGCAGACGAGCAGACAAATAAAACACCACCTTTTGAAAAGCCCGGCTGTGTCTCTCCTTTCCCCAAATGCCACCACCACTGTATGATAACAGATCCAGCTTCCCTCACGTTTGAATTCGTCTCAGAAACACCCAGGAGAAGTGGCAGAGCGAGTTGGGAGGAGGTTCGAGCCCATCGCGCTGTGACCATGCCCACCCCGGCCCGGCTGGCAGACCCTCAGTCGGCCTTGCAGAGACACCGAGCCCCCTCCTCAGGGAGCAGCTGCTCTTCTCGCTCCCACGGGGCTGGGGCATGGCAGGGCTGGAACTCAGCTCGGGAAGGCGAGGCAGGTGAGCGAGCACGGCAGTATAAATGTGTTAGCAGAGCACCTCAGCCAACACCCGCTGAATCCAGCAGGTGTTTTGCTCCTGTGCTGGAGCACGTCCAGCTGGGCTCATTCTGAGAGCGTGGTTGGACTGTGTGTATTAATTTGTTCCTGGTTCATCCTTGAGCAGTCGGTGTCTCCTTTGAGACAGGAGATTAATGATTGCCCAGGGAGAAATGAGTAGATGGAAAAATCAGCTCCTGTGGTTACTTATTATTGCTGGATTTAAACGGTTCAAACCCACTGCCCAACACATTAAAAAGGAATATTCTTTAGGAAGGAATTGTGGGTGCCCCATCCCTGAGAGTGTTCAAGGCAAGTCTGGATGGGGCTTGGAGCAATCTGTTTAGTGGAAGGTGTCCCTGCCCATGGCTGGGGCTCAGAACAAGATGACCTTTAGGGTCCCTTCCACCCCAAACCCTTCCGTGGCCCCATGGTTCTATGATGAACAATGTGAGAGGTGCTTCCAGGACCGGGACCTGTGGTATGAGACCCGAATATGCAGCAACTGCAAAGCACTAAATCAACTCGTCTCGCTGAGATCACTGTGCAAACACACGATTTACAGCCTCCTGTAGCAGAATGTCAGCCCCATAATTCCTGCTGCTGGATGCTGTGCTGAACGCTTTTGTATTTACAAGAATGCACAGCGAGCTGCAGAACGAGGCATGCTTTATCGCCCTGTGTGTGTGCCGTTGTGCACACCAAGGGAATTGGTTTAGTGGGCAATAAGCTGTTAAAAGACTGAGGCACTGGTAGCTAATACCCAGAGAACCCAACTTCTTGGGGCTGTAATGTGAGCAGTGGGTCTCATCAGCATTAATGACTTCTCCTCTATGCTGCTCTCACATGGAGAGGAAAACATAAGTGTCTGATGAAAAGCTCCCTACATTTTGCTAAATATAATACAATGGAATTATGACTGAGCTCATCACAATTACTTTTTGCGACCTCTTTTCCATAATTATTGCAGGTCACGCTCGTCAGTGGATTTGTCAAATCTGTTCATATGCCCCTGGAAATGAAATGGTGCATTACCCAATTCAGTCGTGGAAGGAAAAAAAATTTAGGAGCCTTTTGGCTTCTTGTCCACACTAGTTAAGTTCATAATAAATGGGTGGGACTCCTGCAGCTGTCAGCAGTGCAAGTCCTGCCTGCTTAGTTCCTTCTAATAGTTATTAAATATTCAATTTAGGTGCTGGAGGCCAATTGTCTTCTATGTTTGATCTGTCTTGGGTGACAGGGATGTCAGTGCACTAAAGCTTTTACATTTCCATAAATATGGCACTTGTCAGATCTCATCAGCCTTCTGCAAGGTCGTATGAAAGCGCAGCTCTCTGCTGTGGTTTGGAGCAGTTGTCAAGGAGTAATCAAGTTTACGGCTTTGAGACTCCATTCAAATATGCATGGTTTGAAGGGGTCCTTTTAGAAATGAAATTTTGGTCCTGCTCCTCATTAGGGAGCTCACACACTTCAGGGGATTTAGATTCTATTTTCCACTTTGTCAGTACAGGTGAACACTAAAATTTGTGCATTCGTGTCTGATTATTCTCCAGTTGAAAAATTTTCAGGAGTTTTCTGAATTTTTCACATCTCAAGGGTAATTGTTCTTGATTCAGATTGACTATTGCTGCTTACTCATTTATGAAATGTCATCAAATAAAAATTAAATTAGACAATAAGGATGTATCCCACAGTCAGTATATTCACTTTGAAGAACTTAGAGATCACATAGGATGGGTGCTTCTCCTGAATAATTATGATTCACTAAAAATATATATATGTGGGGGATATAGGTATAATTAAAATGTGTAAATACTAATATATCAATAGTTATGTGTGATATATAAACATTATTGTAAATATCTACACATATTTATATATATTTATATACAGAAATTAATTAGGATTTTTTCCTCAATTTGTTTGATTAATTACATATTTCACTCTTTTTTGAGGTTCTTTGCGGCTTACTTCAGCCCTAATAAAAAGTCTATGAGCCTTATAAGTGTCATTTATACTACAGAAATCAATTCAGGGAAAAAGATGTTGCTGGCATCAGTGAGGAAGAGAACAGAAGATGAGGGGATATTTGAAGAGATGGTTTAAAGAAAGACAGGGATATTATTTACTGGGTCACTCTTGGATTTTGGAAACAACGTAATAGATGGTGTAAAACAGAGTAGGAAAAGAAGCAGAAAGGAGTCAAAATGGAGGAGGATTAAGAGAGCAAAAGGGAGCAGATAAGTGAAAGCAAAAAGATAGGTAGTGAAAAGATTAATTAGAGTCTTCTAGATGAGAATAAAGAGCAAGGATGTGATGGATATGCGACTCATTTCCCTTCACAAAAAGCTGACAAGAGAAATAGAATGCTTTTGGAAACAAGACATCATCAGTGAAGTTCACTGCTGCTGGATAAATTAAGGAAAATAGTCCAGGAAGATTCAAAAAGCACTTAAATGTGAAAAAGAGGTTCAATAAAACCTCCCAATTAAATTAGTGACTGATAGTATCTTTTTTTTTTTTTAATTTAAAATTAGGCCTCTCTAACATAATGTTGAGTTTGGATTGAAGGGTTTTTCTTTCCTCACAGAAGTATTCAGGTTTTCCTTGAAAATCTGAAGGCCAATGTTCCCCAAATTCTCTCTCTGTTCCTGTGTCAGTTTTTGAACACTGGCATCTTTGTTTGGGATTCTTTCAGTCATTTCTATTAAACAGTTTCTGGAGGAAGAAAATGGAACATCGTTGACTTCATTCAGAGAATGAAGTACAGACTAATCTCCATTTTTTAGCATTACACAAGGCTTTACCCTCCATGTTGCACAAAGTACAAGGATCTGAGTCAACCTTCTGCAGATTTGGCTGGGAAAGGATTTTTTGCTTGTGTGAAATTTTCCCTCTGTTTTTTTCCTAAAACTGAAATAATTTAACCTGTTATATTTTAAAAGATTTTTTCCCTAAAAAAATAAAACTGTAGGTCAAATACAGACCATTTAAATGATCCGAATGATCAAACTCAACATTTTTTCATGCAAGAAGAAGCCTGGTTCCTTCCACCTTCTGCCTTGGGCAGGGACACCTTCCACTCTCCCAAGGTGCTCCAAGCCCCGTCCAACCTGGCCTTGGGCACTTCCATGGATGGGGCAGCCACAGCTTCTCTGGGCAGCCTGTGCCAGGGCCTCACCACCCCCAAAGGGAAGAATTTCTTTCTAAAATCAATTTAAAACTACTCCCTTTCAGTTTAAGCCATGGCCCATGGTTATGGACCAAGTCTCACAGCTTTCTGCAGAAACTTGGACCTCTGAATCCACAAAGAGCTGTTCCTGCTCAGTGGGGTCTTGTTCCATGGCAGAGGGCTTTCAGAAAAGCAAAAATTTTAGGCTTCAGACATGAACCCAGCAGTGCAAATACGGAGCTCTTTCTTCTGCTCTGCACAAATTAAAATTGACGCAGAAATGTCAAGCACAGATTTCATCTTTATTTGAGCAAGTGCTGCTAATGCAGCATTTCCTTTCCTTTCTGCTTCTCTGCAGGTCTGACACCAAGCCAGCTGGATCATCTGGGAGAATCCTCACCCTGGCTTTGCATGGGATTCTTGTGTCCTGGCTTCAGCTCTTCGCGTTGCATTGATGTGCGTCTCATCCACTTCAGTGCTGCGTCCTCTCCTGAGAGAGATATGAACTCATTAGCCCAATTTATCCATAGAGAAAACGAACCACAGCTGTGAGAGTAAAGAACCTGGTGATATCCAACAGAAACCGTGTTGTGTGTTTTAACTGAAAAAGTTGAGTAATATTCTAAACACACATACGTAATACTTTATCTAAAAAGAAAAAAAAAAACAAAGAGTAGAAAACTTTGGAAATTTCTCAGTAGAAAATATACTAACTGTGTCCTTCTGATTATTTTTGCAATTTATTAACACAGACCAGAAACTAAAGATACTGGAAGAAGCTGGAAGACATTTTAAAATTTGCTGCATCTTTAGTAATTGTTTTTATTTTTATTATTGATAATAGTAGTGCTTTCATGCAACTTAAGCTTTCAAAGTTAATACCTAGTAAGCCTGTTTGAAATTTCACCAAATAATGAATTTTAGATCAAACGATCCTAAATTAATAATGGTCCTGGCACTGCTCTAGGACATAAAAGGGAACAACTCAAACACCAGTTATATCATCAGGAATTTCTGTAAGAGCTGCACCATTCTGATCTCAACTGTGTAATTTTTCTCATAACTGTTAAAAATAAAGTAAAAATGCATATGAAGTTTTAATTAAAAATCTGTTTACTATCAAAGTGATTTCCACAGCTCAAAGCTCATCAAACATATTAAGATTTAGACCAAAGCCACATCAAACCAAAAAAATAAAAAAGAAAAGAAAAAAAAGAAAAAAAAAAGAAACTGCTAATTTCAGGGGGACAATATAGAACTGAAGCATGTTCATGTAGAGAGCTCAGACTGAATTTTGATGCTGCCATGTCCTGATTTTTCTCCTCCTTTAGCTCATCAGCCCATTTCTATAAGATCTTTGGTGAAGTATGTAGCAAACAACACCATAATTATAATTTTGCAAATTATGTGTGATAACAGAACTATATTTTCTTCCAGTTCCTTGTTGTGGAAATTAATAATTTCTTTCATGAAGATACGTAAGACTCGAAGCCTATCTGCAAACTGAAACTCTCTGACAGCATCACCAGATGATTTACAAAATCAAGTGCCTAATTAGACGCTCTCATAAATATTCATTCTCGTGTTCACAGTTATGGAGGAGAGAAAGTGAACATGTTGATTAATCAATTGATAGTATCTGATTCATCTGGCTATACAAATGGGAAAGAAAAGACAGCAGAGCAATTTCCAACAAATCTCGGCTGCAGCAGATTGTATTGCTTAGGAATGTTAACATGAAATGAAAAATTAATAAGTGCTAAAAACTAAAGGGTGAATGAGAACAAGGGGAGTGCAGGCAAAGGGAGTAGATTTTCCACATCAGTTGGCCCTGTTGCTTAATTCAGGTGATAGTATAAAATTCATGCTTTCCTTATTGAGGTTTATAAAATTTGCCTTTTTAAGCTTTGCCAGGCTTGAGACATCGTGGCCAAATGGTCTGATTCAAGCTGCGTTTTTATTTGGACATAGGAAACATGCCTAAGTCTTTTCCACAAATGCAAATAGTAAGAAATAATTGTTTTATCTGCTTTAACAAAATGTGAGGAAAATAAAAAACCTCTCAGTACTAGTGCTAATGGTTATTAAATCCAGAGGAGCACAGTGTCTGTCAGTTTTGGACGAAGGTTCATTCTGGAAGGTGTGGGGAAGCACAGTGGATTTGTGTGCATTATAAAATGGAAAAATTGCAAGTTCACGTTAGAAACTGGCTTTGTCTTGGCAGACTGAGCATCAGCACGACACCCCTGGTCTGCAGAAATGATCCACTTTTGGGGCATGATTGCACTGCCCTGTAGTTCCTGGAAAGGAGGAGACAGAGGTATCACTGAAATCCCCTCAAGCAGATACGAATTTTTGTGACCTCTCTCTCCAGAGACTCTCAGCAGCCTTTGGAAAATTGGTTCCTAATTAGGCACCTCAGCTGTGCTGAGCTCCTGCTGAACTGAGAGGGTCAGGCCTGACTGAGGAACAAGCTGGAGGAGTTTATTCCTATAAGACAGTCAGACATAGGAGAGCAAGGCAGGGATGGGGAAGAGGGTTTGTCTGAAGCCAGGCACAGAGGTAGGGAAACAAAACAACTCCCTGTTCCCTCTGCTCCCTATCAGCAAGACCACAGGGCTCATTTGGGGTCACCTCCTGCCAAATTCCCCTTGCTCAGCTCAAATGAATCCCCTCATTGACTCCATGACTTTGACTGTCCACGCCTTCACACCTTTTAATTATGCTGTTGCAACTCCTCTATTAATGCACTGCAAGCTCCTGTGCTTTTTGCTAATTGCTGCTTATTCTGGCAATACTTCATCAAATGCTTATAAAGTCTCCACCAGAGACTGATACTGAAAGACTCTTACCCCACAAAGAGGTTTATTTTTTTCTCTTTGCCTCCAGATTTTTTTTCCTTCTGCCTTCCTTACTTTTAACTTTCATCGTGCACGGTTTGTTGAAAGCACCTTCCTTTTTTGCAGTGCACTGAAGGGGAATTCAGGAATGAGAATGTGCAGGAAGGAAATGCACCTGTCACTTTGACAAAAAAGTAATTCATTACTTATTCTTACAGCAATTAAATCATAGTGATATTCCTAATGTGAAAGGACTAGGCTTTTAAATGTACTAAATATATTAAACAGTATTAAACATGTACCATTCTGTATGTTACAGACATTCCTGTACATTACAGGTATCTTTCCATTTGTCTTTACAGAGGAAATCAGATATTTGTGTGTTATTGATACAATTAAAATATCCATGTAAGAAAAGCTGTTTGAGTCTGTGTGTCACTGCCAATACCCAAAAATAAAGCTTAAACTTTCTCTATTATACTGCCGTATTAGATGTGAATAGTCAGTCACTTTTCAGGGGTTATAATAGCATAGTGGATGCTTTTTATTTTTTTCCCCAGATTATTCAGTGATTTTAGCCGTAGGAAGATAATGAATGAAATCGTTTGCCATTGGGAAAGTATCTTGTCTGTATACAGAGTTTGCCTCTTACTGAAGTTCTTTCCTGTTTCAACTCACACGACTTCCTAAGAATAGGAATTTTTATTTTAGGAGTCAGGCTCAAATTAAAACAGTCGAAAAAGGGGTTGATTTTCAGAGCTCCTAAGCTATATACTAATGCAGCCAGAAATGGAGTAGTCTAGGCTCCCTGGGTCCTGAACTAAGGAGTTTTAGGATGTTCCAGCTTTTCTACCTATATCACACATTGCTCTTCCAAAACACATTTATTCCTTTGCACATGATTTTTCAGCTTCACAGTCACATTATTCTGGTGAAATGCCCTTCCCCTGCACACAGAGGCCTTTGTGGAAGTCCTCAGAGCAGCCTCTTGCACCCTGTGCCAGCCACTCCACTCCGCGGGCGAGCAGCCCTGCAGTTCTCTCCGAATGCCAGTCCCAGCGTGCCCCGTGTGCTTATGGCCACAGGTTGCAGTGGCTGGCTTGCCTACTTGTGCCTCACTGGTGCTGCTTTACAGCTTCATTTTCAGGCCTGTAGTACAGTAAATTGGTTCCCAACAGGCTGTGAATAAAACACTATTTTTTTCGGACGCTCCGTTTGTTTTTATGATAAAAACGCATTATGTGTGAGAATGCATAAAGCTGGTGACACAGTTGTGGTGCCCAGACTCCATCTGGGGGGAGGGATGAGTGTGACCATTTTCCAACATTAATGACTCCCAAACTAACATCTGTGAAAGTGCTTTTGTCCCAGCCATGAAGCCTTACTGAAAATGGAGCTGTGGACTAGATTATTCCAGGCTTCCAGAGACCTTTGGACTGGCTCGTTAACAACCTCATCTAGGCAGGAACTAGCCACCACCTAAGTAACTTCCTGAAATTCTGCATGGTTTTGCCTTGATTTTGCTCTTGCTATATTTCTTTGCTTTCAATCCTGATCGCAGTGCAAATCACGGGGGTAATGGGTTCAGGGCAGAAGCTGAGCTTTGCATCAATGCACAGAATCATAGAGGCACAGAGTGCTTTGGGTTGAAGGCACCTTAAAGATCATCTTGTTCCACCCCTTGCCATGGGCAGAGACACCTTCCAGTATCCCAGGTTGCTCAAATCCCCATCCAACCTGGCCTTGAACACTTCCAGGGATAGTGAGTCCACAGCCACTCTGGGCAACCTGTTCTACTGCCTCACCACCCTCACATTTAAGAATTTATGCCTAATATCAAATCTAAACCTGCCCTCCTCCAGTTTAAGACTTTACTGGTTTCACCACTGTGAACAGAATTTAGCCCATAACAAAACCTGGGGCGTAAATTCCTGGAAACAAGACAGTCAAATAAGTTACCAAAAATTGTTGTTTTTCTTCCCGACTATGTCCACAAATTCTAGATGACCTTGTGAGAATAATCTCCTAGGAATGGAAAACTGAAAACTCATTACTCATAAGAAAGGCTTTAGAGGACAGAGTTTTATTACATTTACAAAAGTTAATGCTTCTTCAATTCTCTCTCCTTTGACCCATTCCAGTATTATCAGATTAAATATATTCTGTATAGAAGAATTCTGATTCAAGAGTTATCAGAAACAAATAACATTTGCAGAAGGACTTGCTAGTACAGCTTTTTATTCAAGTGCTTTATTAAACTCACCTAAAGCACTGATTAAACTGACCTAATGGAGTAAAGGACCAGCAAGGTGAAGAGTTGAGAGCAGGCTAGATGACTAAGTCTGGATTTGGTCATTTATGTCAATCCTCCCTGGGTACACTCAAATCAAAGTCACTTTAATATGTGACACTGTTTTTTTAACACCTTGAAGACCAGAGCCAAAGCTTTTCCTTGTAGCAGCCTAACTTTTCTTTAAATACAGTGAGAAGTGTTTGAATGCTTTTTGAGTTACCTTGATTTTCAGTATATATTTCAATCTATTGTGAGGAAAATGCAAGAACTCTCTGAGATTTAGTTAACTAAGGAATCTCAGGTCTCTGCTATTCTTGGTTTTATTATAAGTTAGATATCTCAAAGGAAAACAGGTGGTTTTTGCACTTTATTGGTTTTCTCCCTTTTGTAATAGAGAAGTAATTAATCAGATGATCCATATACCCAATGTTAGTAAAATTATATTCTCCAAATATTGAGATGATTATGTACTTCTACATTTCCGTGCAAGTCTCAATTTTTCTTTGAGCAAGTGTTCCTCTTCCCCTCCCTAATTTCATGATTTTATTTCCATGTAGAATCACAGAACCACAGGATGATTTGGGTTGGAAGGAACCTTAAAGGCCATCCAGTTCCAAACCCGTGCCATGGGCAGGGACACCTTCCACTAGACCAGGATGCTCCAAGTCCCATCCAGCCTGTCTTGAACACTTGCAAGGATGGGGCAGCCACAGCTTCTCTGGCTGACCTGTGCCAGGGCCTATTTGTTTTTAAGACAGACCTGTATAAGTTTATGTAGAAAAATTTTAATGAGGAACTAGAGAGTTTTAATTTTTAATTTAATTTTAATTTTATTAAGGAACTGATACAGGGTGCCCCTTAAGATTTCAGTTCCAATGTCCTTGTAAAATGACTTAACTTTCCTATACATGTGTTTTACATTCATTTCTCTCCTTCCCTTTAATAATATTTGCTTGTGTTGTTTCCTTTACTCTCTGAATTAATATTTGCAAAATGCCTTGAAACCAAAAAAAGCACCAGCATTGCGTTTATTGTTTGTGCTTGGCTCCTCAGATGCTGGTACATGAAATGTATGAGAGAGAGAACACAGAGTAATTTAAAATCCCTCTTTGTAGTTTGAGGTCTATCTTCATTTTTCATTTTATTTTGCTTACTGTATCCAAGAAAAAAACACAAAAGACAGGCTTAAAAATTGATTGTGAAGATGCTTCCACTTCATATTTATACAGCCAACAAGGCAATTTCAAACACTGCCAAAAGCTTCCAGACTTGAAATCAAGATTGGTTTTTTCTATTTTTCTTCCGGTACAAACTCAAAAAACCTAAACCCAAACCAAAAAATAAAACAAATCTGAAGTAAGTCAAAGCTAATTCTGAAATGATAGTTGAGGATACTTATTTTTTGCTAAAGACCTTCCCAAATGAAGGAGTTTGCTGAATGCACAGCCATGGTCTTGGCTTTACTGCGCAGAGCTGAGGGAAATCAATACCCATAGCCATGGTATTTTGGGAGTTCACAGGAAAAGGGAAATGAGAGCAAAATTGCTCTGGTAAACCAACGATGTGCTCTGGTAATATAAACTGTGCTTAGAACACTAGTAGAGGGTCTTTTAAATCAAATGACAAATGTTTGAAATAAGAGGAAAGTAAATTTATCAAAATTAAATGTTGTGTGAAAAGCACTACTGATAGAACCAAATGAGAGCTCTCTACAGGTTGATGTCCAGCAGGAGAGTTCAGATGAGGGATTTCCTGATGGGGGAAATAAAGGAGTGACATTTCCTTCACGCCTGAGCCTGTCCTACTGACTGCTCCATGGAGCCTAGCAAGGACAGCTGGGGCATCTGGCAATTCCCAAGTGAGGGAAAAGCCTCTGGAGCTGTCGTGGAGAGAACTGGGCTTCATTCTGCAGAGCTCCTGGGGTTGTTGTGTCCACACACGTGGAGGCTCCTTGGCTTTGTTCCCTGTTTTGTTTGCTGTGCTCCCCCCTGAGCCCCAGCAGGAAAGGCAGTTTCTCAGCACCTCTCCACAGAGGTGATAAAATATCATCTTCCTGTGTGAAACAGCTACTCCCAGTGCTCCAGAGAAGTGCTGTGTGGCTTCCCTCTACCTCTACAGTTCACCTCAGTGAGTCCTGCCCATCCCAAGGGACAGTGCATGCTGCGGGGTGGGGCCAGACCCCACTGGTTTCCCTCAAGCACTGGGTTTTAAGTGCTCCCTTCTTCCTCACAACACAAAGTTCAGCTCAGCAATAGCAAAGATCCCTAGGTGACAGAATGCAGTTCGTCTGTCCACGTGGGACACTCGCTCGGTGTGAATTGGTCTTTCCACATAATGGAAAAGGAGGGATTTATACAAAGTGAGAAGTGGGCTCATGACCTAGAAAACGATAAAATAAGAATTAGATGTGGAGTAATTGATAGGAGGCACATAGGAATGCTATCTGTTCCCACAGGTACGTCCTCTGAGGGTGAGGAGGAGTGCGCACATCCCGGGTTGGGTAAAATGAGCCCACCCCAGGCTGCTATCGTGCTATATTCAGGTGTGTGGTATATTTTAGAAGCAACCAGATTACCTCAGGTAATCTGCTCATATGCAAAAATAAAAGCAAGCATGCTCAGAAAACCCAAGGATTAATGTCTCATCCACCAATATTTAGAAACGTACCCCCTTCATATGGAGAATTGTAGCTCTGAACTTCCTCTGCAGTGAATATGGAAAGTGAGCCCTTCTACAGGGCTACATCTGTGTCCTAAAAATCTGACTCAGCCTCTGTAACCCTGTTTTTTGTCCCTATTGTCTGTTTTTTCCCCTGTTGACTGTAGAAAGAACTTGGGACAGGTCCTCCAAACTGCTGTCACTTACCTGCCTGAAATGAAGTCAGGTAAATCTGGGGCTCTAGGGATTGTAGCAGGACTGGATTTCAAGACTTCAGATTTGGCCCCTGCATCAAATATTTTAGATCAAAGCTGAGATTTCTCTCCTTTGTTTAAGACAATTGTTATTTTAGGAAACTTTTATCATGACTTTCAATACAAACATGTATTTGAATACATATTAAGTACTTGTATGTATTTTCCTTGGTGTCCTGACTGTAAAAGTAAAAGCTTGGGAGGGATTAGGAGAAGGTTCCTGTCAGACAGAAAAAATTTAGCCATAGAACAAGAGATAAAAAATAATCTAATTACTTCTAACTTGGAATCTGATATGTCCATAAAGAGGATTTTATGATAAGATGTACTATTAAAGGTCTCACTGACTCAGGAGTTCTCTTCTTGTCACATTGGTGGTTCTGTTTTGTTGAGGAAAGATGAGATTTGCAGTCAGGACTGCAATATTTAAATCATTGTCAAAACCATACAAAGCACCATAAGCATACTGGATCATTTTGATAAAAACTCTAAAGAGTTCACGGTTTAGAAATACTCAGGCTCAAGGGGACAGCTTGTCCTTAAATTGAACCAGTCTCTTCCTCAGTGAAAAGAATTTGTATTCTCATGCAAAAGTGTCACAGAACTGGAGATTTAATTTTACATGCAGTAGAGCAAAGAATACAAAAAATGCCTGTTAGAAAGCAGTCCATTACGCTGATGTGCTATCTGTACACATTCGTCTTCCTCTTTATTCATCATAATTTGTAAAGAAGTATTGTTGCTTGCCATCCAGTAGTGCTCATGTCATATTTATCCACAGCGTTAAGCAGATGGCTGTGAGTGTAATTAAAGAGAGAGGAAAAAACCCCATTGTTCTTTATTGATAAAAGATGCAGAATGAGACAAAATTATTTTTTCAGTTTGTGAGCTGGTATTTTGTGACATTTACATGTAAGACTAACAGGTCAGATAATAGGTCTTAAAAATATACAAATGTAATTCTCTCAGCACTAGAGACATAAACAGGGAATTTGTTTGTCCCTGCTTTTCAAAGAGAAAGAAATTTGAGGATTTGGTCCAATCTTTTGTATTTGTGCTATAATGTCAGAAGGCATTTTACAATTTAAAATTGTTAAACAGTGGCTTTCAGTTGTGCAAGCTTGTTTTTAAGTGCCTGCTTTAAATGGCTGTTTTCATTATGAGAGACTTGTTTGTCTTGCCTCTCACCATAGTTCCCCAGTGCGTGATTTCAAGACCAACAGACAAGGTCTTTGCTTTGAGACACTCAGGGTCTCTTCAGAGGCAGATTGGTAAAAGATTAGAAATGTGAAAGACAAAAAAATAGTCTTTTAGGCTCCATATAAGTGCCTCATCAGAGAGCAATATTTACAAATCTGCCGCTGTTACTTTACTGTCTTCAGGATGCACCCAGGCCATCGCAGAGTCGAGAATAGTTTGGGTTGGAAGGAACTTTTAAAGGCTACCTGGTCCTACTCCTGCCATGAGCAGGGACACCTTCAACTCCATCGGGTTGCCCAAAGTCCAGCCAGACCTTGAACACTTCCAGGGATGCGGCAGCCACCACCTCTCTGGGCAGGTTGTGGTCCACACCTTCAGGAGAACTGGGCTTCCTTTCCTGGTTTCTTGAAATTCCTTATTGTGCTGAGTGTGGGGGGCTTGGGGATCTCTGTCCTCTCCTCTGTGGGAAACAGGACCTCCCTAGCTCCGGGTAATCCCTTTTGCTTTCATCCCCCTCCACAGGGATCACAACCTTCACTTGCACCATGAGACCTCCACCAGCCAGATGAAGAAGAAGAAGAAGAAGGAAGAACTGTTTATGTTAAAGGATCCTCTCTTCTGCCCTGGTGACCCAAGGGTGGGGTGCTTGGGAAGAAGGCCGTGTTTTGAGGAGGTCATTTATCTATTCTGGAAATCACAAGGCAAGGATTATTTCTATCATTCTGCCTGGGCATTTTGCTTCAAGCCTCAAAGCCTGCCGTGAGCAGGGGCGCAGGGTGGGTGCAGAGGGGGCAGGCAGAGTTTCACATTGCCCATCTCAGGATGGGCTGGTTGGCAGCTGTGGCACCCCACGCAGTGCTGGCAGGCAGCAGCTGTGCACATGGGCTGTGCTCCCACCAGCTGTGAGGTATTTATTCCTTTATTCATCCCCTTGGGAATAGCCAAGGGCTTGCTCCATCTCTCTGCACAACGCTACAATTCAATCCTCTTATTTTGATCATACGTATTACAGTAAAGCCTGAAGATCTCAGCCAAAACCAGACCTGAAAACTTTTACAGCAAGAAGCAGTGCCAATGCTCTCAGAAGATGCTGCTTCAGTATCAGTTTCGCTGCTGTGCTGCGGCAAATGCTGGTTCACGTTTATGTGGCAGCTTGGAGGCTTGAATTCTGTATTTAGATCTTGCTCACAGCGGTGGCTCAGGATTATACTGGTACCACGTCCAGCTCCTAATGCATTTTTAATAGATTCATAGATTTTAGAGCCAGGAAGGAACCATTATATCATCTAGTCCGACCTCCTGTAACTTGCACACTCAGGCCATAAAGTTCACCCAGTTACTCTTCTGTTGAGCACTGAAGAATATCTTCTAGAAATGGCTCCATCCTGCAGCTGAGGGACAGTCTGCCTCTTTCCCTGGAAATTTGCTTCAGGAATTAAGCATCCTCACTGTTCCAAGCTCGTACCTTACTGCTGAGAGGTATTGGTGTGGACAGCCTTCTACCACCCCTTCCTCTGAAGTTTTCCTCTGCTGGATTAGACAACCCTTTGCTGACTGGCATTTTCAGATTCAGCTGCACGTTTTAAATAAATTCACCATTTATTTTTTGATAAGCTGAGCAGATAACAGAAGAAAAAGATAACACTGCATCTTGTTTTATTAAGTCTCAGTGATTATTTCCTACCCTCACTGCAGTTGTCATTACTTTTGGTTTGAGTCAGTGACCTGAGACCCAGTGTTCTGAATTTTTTGTACTTGTATGAACTGGAAGCACTCCAACTCCTGCCCAATATTATCACTTTTAATAATGTATGCTACCATAGCTCCTATTCTCTGAACATTTTCTTCCCAAGGGAAGTGAGCCATAAACTGCATCATCTAAGTTGAATGTGGACTTTTCCCATTACTTTCAGCATTATTTGAAGAGTTTCTGAGACTCAGGCAAAAGCTCTGAAATAAAAGTCAGTGACAGGAGTGGTGACTGGCCATTTCCATTACCTTAAAATTGTTTGTGAGGAAAAGACATCTCTGCTTCTCAGGGAGTAAAATGAGACCAGAGCATATTAACAGTTTTACTGAGCTACTCAGCCCCATATCCTGCACTTGATGACATCAACTGTGGTTGTGGAAGAAATGAATACAGAAGATCATTCTTCCCGCGCTCTTTCAATTCCCACAGTTGATGGTACCCTGGTTTTCTGGTATGGAGGTTGGACTATCACATTTACTTCTCCTGCTTGGCCTCCTATACACTTTTGCCCACTTTTACCCCAATCCTGCCCTAAAGCAGGGAAGGCTCCACAACTTAAGTATGCCCTGTATGGAAAGCATGACAGTTCCCTTTTTCAGGTTCAAACCTGCCACCCCAAAGTGTGGCGTGCCTCCTCACTCCCGTTTTTTGAGGAACTGTGGGCAGTTTTTCTCTCTTCACATTCTTTGCAGTTTCATAGCTGTAGAGTTACCCCTCAGCCTAGCTGAACAGAAGAGACACATATAGTCAGCGCTTTTCACACCTAAGAAATTTCAATTTAAGCTCCCGGTTAGACTGAAACAGGGATCCTTTGGTTGTGGATGCTGAAATGCTGTTAGCAGGGAAATTTTCTCTTCTTGCATTCATTCTGTGAGAACTTTTCCTTTGCTGTGTAAGCTATGTAAACAATAGATAGGGTTTTTGTAAATAGCATTCATATCTGGTATCTTCTGACCTGGAGTACATTATATTGAGAAAAAACATTTCTAAGTGGGTGTCTGAGATTTTGACCAATCACCCTAGGAGAAGTGTAAGCACTGTTCAATTGCTTTATAGAACTAGAATATATCAATGGTATTGTAAATTTAATAAATAATTCATTCCTTGCTCTAACTCCTGCCTCGCTGCATCTCTGAACCCCTGCTTGGAAGCCCACATTTGGTCATGTAGAACATCAGAGTCCAGAGACAAGACATCCACAGCTTGGGTCCAGAAGGTGAGCAAGCACGAGGGTGCCTAGTTTCAAGGCTGGAGCTAATATTTTCAGTCTGACTTAGCAGCAGCCCTACTTTTGTGAGATTACATTTGTTCTTACTGGTTTCTCACCTCAGCTTTCCCTGCCCAGTTCATTCTGTAGGTACACACAGCACCCACCCACAGTCTGCAGCATGGCTCTGAAAATGGATCTCCAGCTAATACACAGTCACCTACAGAGCCGAAAGGCTGTTACTGGCACCTGAGGAGACCTCTTTGTCAAAGGCAAACAATTTGTTTTACATTTGGAAGGGGAATGCTGGATTTTAAGTGCAGTGATCATAGATGCAGCTGCCACCACCTTATGTTCCATTTCAAATGATTAATAATATTTGTCAATTCCGATATGTCACTGTGCTTTATTGCTGTACAGCATGCTCCAAATGATGGCACTCTCTTTTGGATTGATCTGATTAATGATGGATGAATCTGTTTCATTTTATTGTATGCCTCTCTTAAATGAATGGCTTAGGTTAAAAGAGAACAACCTCCACCAAATGTTATGAATTATAGCATAATTTAAAACATGCTTCCTTTCTCTTGTTGCTAACCATTTAGTGACAATACCTGAAGAATTGAACTTAATTACTTTTGCTCAAGCCCTGCTCCTCCGGATAGAAACATCCCTTCAGTTTTACTTTTATGATTTAATTTTTTTGCCCAGCAATGAAAGTGTCCTTCTGTCGTTACAGTGCTTTATGTTCTACAACAGATCATTTCAGCACTGCAGATGCCCATCTTGTTCCTCGTGAAAATTGCTCACAACATCACAAAACCCTTTAATGATTTATCCTGCTTCCTGTGCCCCCATTGGAGGAGCTCATTTGATGAAATGGCTGCAGCTCATAACAAAAAGATGGTATTTAGGCTATACATAGCTCCATTGTTATGTGACCTGAGGCTTTGTTTTCATATCAGCTGCTTGTCCAATTCCTTGTCAGTCTTGTTTAATTAGCTGGTGTGGTCCTGTACAGCAAGGACTTTCTAATGTTCATTGTTTGCTTAGTGCTTAGCTCAAGGGTGCCTCCATCTCCACTATTGTAATGCACAGAATAAATAATATTAATAGTTTAACCGAAAACAGCAAGAAAATCTTCAGCTTCCTCTCTCTCCTAATTAGTATTGCCCTGGTGTTCCCTGTAGTTAGCACTGGCAAACAGATGCTAATGGTAATCACTTACAAGTAATAGCAGAAGTTTAGGGTTGACTACTACAGTCATTTAAAGACCCCAACAACAGTTTTTATGCATTAAAACTTGTCAAAATATGTTGGTCTAGTAAGAAACAGAGCTTCTGACTACAAATATTTCTCTAGGTGTCATATTTGCTATAACCTGGGAAGGAATTTGGGGGAGGTGTACTTGTTTCATCCTTCAGATTGTTGCCATAATAATGTGAAATATAAACAGCAGAACCACAAGTCTTCACACAGCGGCAGAATTAGTCTCATCCAAAAGCCTTTCCTCTTCTGAGACTCCTGTTGAGACTTTCTTTGCTCAGTCACTCACACCTTAAGCAGATCCAGCATTTCTGGTCTTGAAAACAGACATGGGATGTTTTGAGATGCTAAAGATTTAATCTTTTGGACTATCTCACTGGCCCCCTCTTCCCATCCTGCCTGCAAGCACATGAAATGGCATTTTTAAGTCTCCTTAATACAGTTAATGCAGTTACCTACATCACAGACTTCTTTCATGAGTTCCTATGCAGGTTTTGTGAACACAGGGTGAATTTAGTAAAAATTAGTGAGTGCTTGTTTAGGATGTGCAAAATCTGCAAGCTCTACAGCTGGAATGTTTTAAGAAGAATAAATCAAACTTAGATAACCTCCTCATACATCTCTGAACTTTGAGAGTTTTTTACTCAATAAAAATAATGATAAAAATATTTATTTTCAGGAGAGGGAAAGCCTTGCTTGGGCCACATGTTTTATTCCAGCGTTTTAAATACAGCAATTATTGCAGTCTATCAGTCCTTTCTTTCTGGCTGTCTGCCTCTTAGTGTCTAAAGACAACTGCACAAGATCATTGTGGGGTCCAATTTTATTTGTGTAAATATTTAAGAAAAAGAAATATTTTCTTTAGGTAAACATACAAGCCAAAACACTGGGAACACCTAAAACTCCTAGATATTAATGATTTTATATTTGCAGTAGCCTGAGAGGAAATCCTCGCAAGATGACAAACACAATTTTAAATAATAAACAGAATTTAAAAAGAGAACTGGACCAAATGCAATCAAGATAAAAATAAACATATGAGTTATAATAAAATAGAACTGGCTTCTCAACAATCAGTTCTGTTTTATCCGTTCTACCATTCCTTCTTGCATCTTCCTCCTTGACACGTATCTGTTGAGCACCGAGAGCTGAGAGCTGAAAAAGATAAAAAAGTAAAAAAAAAAAAAAAAAAATTCTTTTCTCCATGAAATCAACAGGAATGACTAGCGGTACCCATGAATTGATTCTATTTAGCCAGAAAGTATCATTTTAATATGGTAATCTCAGAGTGCATGAATGGCACATTGACTCATAATGTGTTACTCAAATATTGTAATGTGTTGTTAAACTTTGTATTTGTGAAAAACTTACTTCCTAAAGCTCAGCTGGGCTCAGGATGCTTCACATTCACTTCAGAAACAGCCCACAGACTTTCTGGTGAGCTCATTTGAGTCAGATTTTCTTCTGACTCATTCAAGTGTTTGCACCAAAAGGCGGATGAAATTAATAGTGGTAGAAATGTCCTTTAATCAAATTGGTTTGACCTTTATGCTCCATAGGAAACCTTGACTTAAGGAAAACAGATGCTCTTCACAGTATTAAGGTATTTTTGCTTTCCTCCCACATAAAATGAACAAATTACCCCCTGCATTTCTCAGTCTAGACCGCTTTTACTTTGGGGGACAAGGGATGAAGAAACATAAAATGTCTATGAATGTGAGGGAAAGTACACAGTGATTCACTGTAACAATTTGCGGAACAACATAAAAATAGTGGTTGAGTCAGAGCTGACCTTTCCGAAATGGTAGATTCTCATCTACCTTTTAAAGGGTGCACAATACTAAAACCAGAATGACACAGGCTCCATTATGTTACCCAAGTCTTGTATCAGAAATAAAGTAGTAGAAGGTCTTTTATTCTGTAGGGTGCCCAACTAAATTGATCTATTCTCATCCTTTCTTTTTTCCCCCCACAAACTCCTTGATTCCTCTGGAGAGATAACTTTACTCAGGTGGTTGGGGGCAGCTGCTTTAGCCCAGCTCCTATTTCAGCAGAACTCTATTACATGGAATCTGAGGAAATGGAGTGGACATGGGATTTTGGCCTATTTTTTTCGGGTGAGTCATGTTTGGTTTTGCAGAACCAGCCTGGCTTTCAGTAGGGTGCCTGCCTGATGGGGTTTGAAATCACATCTCCGTGAGTGTTCTCACCTCCTGAGACACTGGCAGATTTGCTGACTGGTTTTGAAAAATGTGAAGCCAGGTCTTCCACACCTCAGCAAAGTGTCCTATACAGTGATTTATCAGCCAAAAAGATAAGAACGATCCCCCATATCTCCTGTGAAAGACTGAAATGGCTACAAAATGACCTCATACCTGTTTTCCCGTGTAAACAAATGGTTCTACACTTGACCCATGTTTACAAACACAGATTGTTCAGTGTCATTTCGCTCTAATACATTTCACTCTGAGGGATCTATTAACAAGAAACTGGGTTACCCTCACCTTCTGTGGCAGGCCCATGGCATTTAGGATGGGGAATAAGACACTCTGAGCAGGAGAAGCAGCTCTACCCCATAAAAAAATAAACAGGGTATGAATGCCTCCATGCAGCACCAGGAAGAGCTGCACAGAGAGACTCACTTGTCCCCAAAAGCCACATGGCTGGATGTCCCAGCACTGTGAGAGGTCCAGCTGAGGCAGATAGAATATCCAAAACTGGAGTTATTAACTCTGATAGACCCAAGGTGTGACGTGCAGGTCTCTAAGAGTTTAATCACAAGGTAGTGACAGCAAGAAATTCCTCAGTCAAGAGTCAGATGACCCTCCCTATGCTTGTAGGTGAATTTATAGATGCTTGAGAGATGTAGAGTTTCCAGAGATGTTCCTGTCCTGCCTGAATTTGATCTCCCTGTAGCACATGAGACAAATGAAGCCTTTGTCTGCTTCATCCCCTCAGTCACTGGCTCTTCATTAACACTTTGCATCAGAAACGGTGTGTCAAGCTTGCTGTTAGTAAGACTCAGAGAACAATTTGAATAACCAATTAAAAAAAATCCATAAAGACATGCTGTATGGCAATTTAAACATGTTTGTGATGAAGAACAATAGCACAACGTTAGAGGGGTGACTGCATTACTTCTCTGCATTATCTCAGCATTGGAGGCAATTACTGGTCTATCAAAAATACAGTTAGAAGACCAATTAAGCAATTTGTACTGATTAGGGCACATCAACAACTCAGTTGGTCACTTTTAAGGGGAGTGTTATTTAGGTGACCAAAAATATCAGACTAGCAAGGCATGACAGTTTGCTGTAATTTTTGCTCCCATTTGCAAGGCTTCCCGTCACAATTATGAGATGTCATAGGTGAACTGTGATGCAAAAAAGGTATTTATCTATGCTTGTTAGGGGAAAACAAAAAAAAAAAAATTCAGCATTGTGAAACTATATTTTCATTAGTTCCTTCACTAGAGACATTCAGAAATGTGTCAGTGCTTCTAAGCATGTAATATCTTTTTCACATGGGCATGACCTTTCTTTACCAAACCTGCCTTTGAGTGTTGAGACACATATGCACACCCTATTTATTTATATATTTATTTACTTAGCTGGTTATGAATATTTTATGAATATGAAGGCATTTTTTTTTTCTGAATAATACTGTTGGTTTCAGGAGGATGGATTAGTTCAGGATTAGGGGAATCCTTAGGTGGCTGAAGACCTAGGGAATGATAGCTCCACTACTATATGACTTATAAAGGTCTTGCAATATAATATACAAACATCAACTCCAGTGCCTTGGGATGCAGTGTCCTTGAGATCCAACCATCAGACTTAAGTCCCACTTGCAAAACTTTGTTGATTTCATTTTTTGGCAATGCTTAAACAGGAGCATTTTGCACTAAGAAACTCTTAAGTGTTACTTTAACAAGGAATTTCTGTTTTGAAGTTGCATCTTACCCCACTTTACTCTGTGTAAAAGTAAGTCTTGAAGCTCAGCTGCTCTTTCGGGCTGATAAAACAGAACCTGTCCTGATATAGGTGCTTCAGACAGGTGGGATGAGTTTCCGTTTGGAAGTAGCCTGTCCTGTAAAACTCCAGGACATCTTTAGTGATAGAGCAGACTGTCAGCAAGCCATGACGTTGTAATTAAAGATTGCCAGGTGAGATAAACCCTATTCTTCCCAAATTAGTGCTCATTTCCAACAAAGAGAGGGCTAGATAAGATCTTCTCCTAGTGCTCTGCTAAGGCTGACCTCTCTTTTGATGAGAGAGCATTGCTGTCTTCCCCAGGCACAACGGGTTTCAGACAGGCAGCTGACACTCACAGAAGCGCTGCTGTTCAGGTTCTGGCTGGATGGTGGCTACTAATTGGATGCTAACGTGAATTACATCGTGTGTGCCTGCAGCTGTGGGTTCGCAATGCTGCATGCTTGATGTGCCCATTCAACCACTCTCACTCAGATTCCTGTCCAATTTGTAAATGTTCACAAAATTCCAGGCACCAAGCTTCCAGGAATGAATGTGAGTGGCCTGAGCGCTCACATCATTGTCCCACAGCGTATTTGGGATTAAAAAATTCCTAAAATCAACTTCCAGAAGATAATTCATCTCACCTGTGTTAGGAACCTATTTTGAGATAGCTCATGCATGCACCAGCTACTGAGATTTTTGTCTTTGTTCTTCATAAATAATGGATCTCTCCTTGGTTTTAAAAGACAGAAGTATAGACTCTGTTTAACAAGTGATCAGATCCTGCAGTCCTTTGCATTTATTGAATATAATTATGCCACATGATACAAATTATAACTTGGTTTTCTTTCTCTATGCTAACATAAATCTGAATTCCCCACTGGGTATAATCATAGGCCTCATGCATGAGGATTTACATTCACCAGGAGAGCAAAGGCTAATAAAACACCACTCTGAAGATGGAATATCTCATGTCTTCTGTCTAATTTTTATCTTGTTCTCCCTCAGACTTCAGTGTTAGATTAGTTGGACCATTAGTTATTTTTACTGCGCTGACAGATGCAGAGTGAGGTAGGGGCACAAACTGGCTTTGACAGAGGTGTAGGGTCCCTGCAGAGATGGAGACTCTGCTTGGCTGATGGCTGAACCAGAGAAGGACGTTGTGCATTGCTGTCCGTGACACCCAGTGCACAGACCAGAGATCCCACCTGCTCTACTAAGGCAGCAAAATGGATTTCACTCCAGTCTTCAACTCAAAGCCTGGGAAAGCCTCTCAAGACTCGGTGTGTGTGTTCTCTTTTTCTCCTTACTGATTGAAATGTGAAGAGGGAAGAGGTTACAGTCACTTTTGATCATGATGGTACTTTTGTCCTTTCAAGCCTGTGCTCTTAAGGGCTTGCTGGGCCGTTTTCAAAAGGCTAATGCTGAGGAACCTACCTGTTCAAAGACTCTCTTTTTATTCTTTTTAGCATTAATTGCTCAAATGTTACCTGCCACTGGTCTTCTTCAGCTTAAGCACTGCAAGTCAAAGTACAGAGCTTTAAGAACTGGATGTTAAAATCTGCAACCTCCCACACTGCACAGAAGCTGAATTTGCAAATAGTGGGAATATCTCTGATTCAAGCTTTATTGCTACTGCATGGAAGTCACCACACATACTCCAGACGACGATTTCTGTCTAAATCATGGCTTGGCAGCATAGTGGAATAGCTTGATCTGGCAAGTTACTTCCAGTTTTTATGGATGGTACTTTCCAAATGCCTTGGAAACCCTCACTCTGTGCACGTGTTGCATTCAGGAGTGCATTTCTTATTGCATCCATTAAGATCATGCCCATGAAGGCAGATTTCAGGGAGCTGAGTATCCCTTCATGTTATCTCAGGAAGGGGTTGAGTGTGGGAAAGAGCCAGAATTCCCAGGAGAACTTTCTGGGAAAGTAGCCACTTTGCAAGAGGTTCTGACATTACTCAGTGGGAGAAAGCCTGGTTGGTGGAAAATTCACCATCACTTGTTGATTCAGGATTATTTCTTTCAGTGAGCCAATGCTTGTGTGTGTGGTTATAGAGTTTATAAGCATGTGAGGCTGCTCATTCCCATCAGTTCCAGTCAGACAGGCCTGGCCCTGAGTGCCTTGGCCTCACTGATGGATTCTAGCCCCAGGACAGCCCTGTGGAGTAGGACCAGATGAGCCTTCTTATATTTAAATGGCTTTCACAGGGTCACAAAGCCAATAAATGAGGATATGAGGGGACAGAACAAGACACCCATCATCTTCTGTGTGACAAAGAGACCCACAGCAAATCCAGGCTCCTCAGTTGTCCCTTTGTCACGGACTTCAGGTGTCTCCCAACCCTTGCATGTCTGTGCACCCTCTGGTTTCTTCTCCTAAGGCACAATTTCATCATAGCTGCATCCTTCCCTCTTTCAAGGCTGAAGTGGGGTCCCTGTGGCCCCTGTGGGTCCCTTGAGGAGTTCCTTTGGCCCGTGGAAGGCAGAGGGGCAGCTGCACTGAAAGGTGTGCAGCTGAGACCATGCAGCAAATCCAACAGTCTGGTTAAGAAGCCCTGGCCTCAGGACCCAGCAGCCTTTTGGCAACAAGCTGGGAGGGAAAAGATGGTCATCCAGCTAATTATTGCATAGATATGCTCTGGTATGGCCAGGTCAGGTCCAGGAAAATGAGCCTGATGACACCACTTCCTCAGGTAAAGCCCTTAAAATCCAGTTGCCATGTTTGCCTCTCCCTTGTGCTTTTCCCTGTTTCCTCTGGCTTTCTGCTTATTTCTCCCTACTAGTAGTGAGTGCGACTTGTGCAAACAGTTGAGGAGCCTGTGCCCTCTCACTCTTCTCCCTGTGATTCATTATTATTAATAACTGGGATATTTTTGGCTTTTGCTCATCAGGCATCTTGTACCAAATCAGCAGCCTGCCTTTCCGTGCTGCCAATCGAGCCTTTCGTTGTGCTTATGGGAGCAGAACTCCTTGTCCTGTTAGGGCTCCTCAGCAGTCCTGCTGCTGCTGCCCTTACCTAGAGCTTACATTTTGGCTTGAAAATATTTGTATGTATGTGTACAGAGCAGGAGAACAGGTATGAGAGCAGCTCATAATTTCCAAGCCCCTCTATTTTGGAGACCCAGCAAAGACTGCAGCACCATATAAACACGTGGGATGAACACGCTCCATATGGCACCTGCCTTTTCATGAAGTGCTCCTCAGCTTGGGGAGACTCGTGGTGCTGTGGCAGTGTTCACTGTGCTTTACAGTGGGTTTGTTTTCCTTTCCAGCCTGAAAATCTATGCGGCGCAGAGGGGGAGGAGGGTGGCTGTTAAAATGACATAAATAGTGGTACCAAACCAGATGGGAAAAACAGAGAGAGAAAGGAAAACAAACACATTAACCTTATAAAGGAATTATGGGGCAAAAATTTTTTAGCAGGGCCTGTTGCAATAGGGCAAGGGGCAAAGGCTTTAAGCTGACAGAGGATTGACTAAGATTAGATATTAGGAAGAAGTTTTTGACAAACAGGGTGGTGGAGCACTGACACAGCTTACCCAGAGAGGTGAGACATTTCCTGTCCCTGGAAGCATTCAAGGCCAGGTTGAATGGGAGTCTGAGAAACTTGGCCTGGTTGCAGATGTCCCTGCTCATTGCTGGGGCCTGGACTTGATGACCTTGAAATGTCCCTTCTAAAACAAACCATTCAGTTTCTTTATTGTCTTTTTTTTCTTTTTTAATGAATTGTGAGGGGTATTGTTAATTATTGAGAGATGCCTCTGCCAGAAGGTGCAAATGAGACCATGTCTGGAAGTCAGTAATACTGATTTTATTTAACAGCAAATGTGAGGTAGAGAGATAGAGAGAAACGGAAAAGAGTGAGAGAGGGAAAAGAGAGTGAGAGAGACAGATTAAGCAGAAGATAGTCACCACCTGTGGATCCAGTGGTGTCCTGTTGGTCCTTTTTCACGCTGGGCTTCTTGGTTCAGGGGGTCTCAAGCTGGTTCAAAACTTTTCACTATTTATACATTTTAGAAAATAAAGGAATTGGTGCTCATGAGCTACACTGTTCTCTTATTCTGTTGGTTAAATGATTCCCTCATTTCCAACGCTATTTTGCCCCTTGCTCAGTCTTTCTCTTCTTTTTTTTTTGAGTTGGTGGATTTCTTGTCCTGAGCTGGTGGCTTATGGTCTCCTCCTGCCAGAATTACCTTTTACTCAATCCAAGCTGATTTCAGCTCAGCTGCTTTCCTCATGGCCCAGCAACTCTGCATTCTTTGTGTGCACTATCAGAGGTATATTCATCTCCTCCTGCTTCGTTAACCTCCCCCTGGGTCTGGGATGACACTTGGACAGTAGTAACACCTTTATCTTATCTCAAATTCTGTCATGGTGGCTTAATTTACAGCCCAAATTCCGGGTGTCCATGGAAGCATATTCAGGGTGGGGTGGGTTTTATAGCGTATGTATTTATATTTTGTATGTGTTTATAGTCTTGATGCATTAATAGGTGAGCAAATTGTTGATACAAACAATCAGGAAAATACCAATAATTTATCCAAGATACCACTAATATATGTAAATAGAAAATTCTTTGATCACTCCTGAATCATAAAGGAGAATCGGGTGCAGCAGAAAACCAAAAAAGAGTAGGATTAGCTAAGCGCTAAGCAAATATCACACATCTCCATGTGGCTGACCACCAGCTTGCACAGGGGCCCACAGGAATCCCTGCAATGCCAAGCAAACTGCTGAGATCAAACACTGGGAGTGGCAATGACCTCTGTGGATTTACTCTGTGAATTAATTTGGTCTCAAGTGCACTTGCAGGTTCTCAAGACTGAGTGCTGGAAAAACTTGTGGTGTCACTTAATCTATCCCTTTTCTTCCCACTTTTTCCAGCATCCATTTCTGCCTCACGTGTTTTTCCCTGCTCTGCCCTGTGTGTCTCAGAGCTGAGCACCTGGGTCATTACTCCATGGCCCAGCACATCTCCAGGCACAGAAGATGTGCTGTCACACATTGCTGTGCATCACTGAGCTGCAGCAATTTACCGTGTGCCATGAGAAATAATGTAACTTCGGTTAACCCTCTGTCCCTGTGAGCAAAGCTAAATCAATTTTCTCTATGTTTGCCTTGGGCTGAGGGTGTGCTCGAGGACCAGGATGGTGATTTGGGTGAAGTGTGCCAGTTTGTTTAGCCATGGTGGTTCTGTCACCTTATAATTATTGTTACGGTCACAGCTTTATTTTAAAATTTAACATAATATCATTAAATGTCATTTGACATTTATTTTAAAAATTTAGGACCAGTTATCTAATCCACCTTCTGACATTAAAAAAAGGTAAGGATCAAGTTCCTTTTATCTATCCCCCATATGGGATTGCTGGTACCAAAACCAGTCCCTTTTGACAACTAACAGTGTCTTCAGAGTCCCAGTGAGGACTTGGCTCCCTCTTTGGGCACCATTCTCTCTTTCCTTTTCTAAAAGATGGCAGAGAAGATATTTTCCTTCTCCTCAAGTCATTCTTCTCGTGTCCTTCCCTTGCAACATCCTCTCCTTGTCTTTAATTTGTTTGATCCTTTACCTCCTTATCCCAGCACCACAGAAGGTCCCAATTAGCAACATCTCCAGCAAGTGGTGTAAAAAATGTAAATATTGAGGAGCCAAAGGTGAAACATCCTGAAAGTCCTAATGGAAAGGGCAGCCTGCAAGGAAAAAGCGCAGCCTCAGAACCTGATGTTCTTGTGTGTTGCTCAAGCTAGGACAATATCACTAAATTTTATTTGATGCTTTGTTTCGAATTTTCCTTTTCATATCATTGAAGTAAAAAACAAGAACCATGAAAACTTGTTTCTTGGTAGCTATTTGCAGTAATTTCACCTTGATGGTGATCAAACACAATTGGTGTTGAATTCAGGTTACTTTCAGTCAACTTAAATTTTTTTGTTTGCAGATGTGTCTGAAAGCGTGAAACTTCCTCCTGCACTAGTGAGCTTAATGTATTTTCAATTCAAAATCTTCCCCACTCATCACTCTCCACACATCAGCCTGTCAATCCAGATCCTTTTGCAGCATGCTCAGTCACTTGTTAAAATGTTCTGTCATTTCTTATGCAAGCTGGCAGCCACAAGATCTTGGTGTGTCTGATGCCAGTGTTCATGTGAACCAAACCCTGCATTTGCAATTTATGTTATTTGTAGACCTAAAGTGATCATAGGCAAAGACCAGAAGACACTGAATATTGTTCTGATTAGTTTTAAGGTCACAAGCCTTATGCCTACCTTCCTTCTGCTTCCCGGAAAGAGTCAGGAACTTGCACTTTATGGCCTGTCTTGTGATTCAAGGCATAATAATTTGTTTTTAAGAAAGAAGATAAGAAAACCTGTGGGAGGTGATGGTCTTCTGAGGAGTGATGAGGGCTGCTTGAAATTTCACTACATCCAGATTTGATTTAATTTGAGATCGGTCTCAAAAACAGGGATGGCCATGTAAGTTTATGTAAGTGGAACTACTATGCAGTGTAACTGAATTACCACCAGTTTTGCCATATAAGCTTAAAAAGCAGTGGGTTAAGCCCATGTAAGTCATGGAAGGTCTACATAGGTTCATTCACTGAGAAATGCCTCAGTGTCACAGCACCAGGTGCACTGGTTTTGGACTTTATCGCAGCTGGGGAGTAGAGAAACATTTACTTCTTAGGGCATCAAGGCGTTGTGCTGTGGGCAGGGTGACACCAGCCTGCAACAGGACAATAAAATCATGTTTTAAGGGCAAAAGTCTGAACCAGAAGGAGTGTCAATGCACAAGTACTTGCCCATCCTTGGTGAGATCCTGGGTGGCTGTAAATCGGGCCAGATCCAGATGTGGTGTGTTTATGGAACTGATTTGCTCCAGCTGAAGATCAGACAGGTCAGCTCTGCTTCCACTGAAGTCTATCTCCCTTGCCTTAACCCAGAAAGTGAGTGATTTTTAGATTGCATGGGTTCAGTCTGCAAGAAAGAGGGGATGATAGTCCCAAATCCCTCAAGGATTCCCTGAAATCTCCTCGAATCCCTGAGAGACTGTAAAATTCAGATTTCACCAGCCTGTGGTATCTTGGCTGAAAGTCCTCTGTACAACCAGGAAGAGGAAGGGGATGATGCATCTTACACATGGTAACATGTTGCAGTCCCCCTGAGGCTTGAACAGAACATGGACCATCTGGATTTTTGTATTGTGAAGTTCAATTAAAATGTTTTGATGTTAAGCACATGCCATTTTTGAGGATGTAATTTTTTTCTCCCCAGCTTTCCATTTCTCTCTGTTCTGTTAAAAACAAGAATAAGAGAGAGAGAGGAAGTTATAAATATTTCACATGAAATTCCATATGGCTTCTATCGTCACACTAATATGCATTTAGGAATTATTCATTTTTTAATGAAGAAAAGCAATTGAAATATGAATCTTGCCCTAATAAGCTAGGAAAATAAACTTTGAAAATAGGGGTGACTTTCTAGACCTGGGTATTGAAGACTGATATGAAGAAGGAGACTTCTGTCATTGGACAAGCCTCTACAGGTAAGATTGTCAATATTTATTCCTCCTTGGACAAACATTTTAGTTGACAGGTCCAGCACCACTGGCAAGTGGTTAGAAAAGCCAGTGTCCTCTCAGTCGTCTTGGAATTACCACATATTGACCTGCCTGTCCAGTAAAAAAATGGTGAAAAAGATCCCCCTCCCCAAAAGTGGTGAAAAAACATTTCTCAAAGCATCTTCCCCTTATTGTAGGGCCACATCCCAGTGGAAGGTGGGTCTGGGAAACACCACCTTGAAAGGATCTTTGTGAGGAGCATGTGGCACCTTCAGCAGAATTCCATTGTTGCCATGCGTGACAGCTGTCTGTGCTGGAAGCACGTCTTGGGACAAACACTTGGAAATCTCTTGATGTAAGGAAGGAGAAACGGGCAAAATGCTCTGGCTGGTTCACTATTTTTTTTAATTTTGTGCAAGGATCTTTTTCATTTTGTTGGCCTGTTGCTCCTGACTAGGAATCTGCGATATTGTGGGTGCCAACAGGGCAACACGTCCCTTTCACACCCCATCCCTGGAAGTGTCCAAGGCCAGGTTGGACGAGGCTTGGAGCAACCTGGGGTAGTGGAAGGTGTCCCTGCCCATGGCAGGGGGTTGGGACTGGCTGATCTTTAAGGACCCTTCCAACCCAAACCCTTTTGTGATTCTATGATTCTGCTGAGGACCTCCTCTGGTGGCTGTGTGTGCAAAGCCATTTTAACAGGGATTGCTTGCTTGGTGTCACTGCAGGACTGATCCCACTGTTGTGCTGAACAAAGTTCTGGCTCTGCGAGTAAAAGCACGTGCAAAAGACAAAGTGAGGTGCTCTCAGTCTAATTAATTCAGGCCGAGTTTACAGCCCAATCCCGTGGCTGTGCATAGTTCACCCCATAGATCAAGCAGACACTTCAGATGCACTGTAGGAGTGTGCTGAACTTTGGATGTACTGTGTGATTTTACGGCATGCAAGCTAGAATGGTTTTAAGAGTCAAATCCCCATCTCACTTAAATTGGCGGGATGTTATAAATCGTTTCATGGTTTAATACTTTGAAGCTGCCTTCTTTATATTGATGAAAAAGGACGGTCACATTCATATAGAACCTGGCTCTGTTATTCAGTTCACTGCTGTTAACTGGGGCAAACCTCATTCTTACCCATTGTGGGCATGGATTTCATTTGTTTGTAAAGCAGGCTGGAGAAATAGATGAGAAACCTGTTTTGAAACCCAGCTTAAGCTGATACACTGTCTCACTTTTCCCTGGTTGAAAACACCTGTAGACGAAGCCTATTTGGCATTCTATATTTGTTGGGGAATACCCCCACATCTTTTCCTTCTGGATTTCAGGTCGCATCTGCCAAGTTTGAAATTTTCAGTGATTTGATTGGTGCCAACAGAGCATTCAAAAATAAATAAATCAATATGTACGTTGGTTGTTTTCCCTGGGGTGCAGAGTGCCAGCTACATCTCTGAGAGAAGCAATACAATTCCCTTATAATTAAATGTAAGTTACACCGCTCACGACACAACTTCCGAAATGTGCTCGGGAACGGCTTCTGTGGGAAGTCTTTAAAGCTTAGTTTAAGCAGATGAGTATTGCTGCGGAAATAAAGAGGATTATTCATGTGCTTACAGATAAGTGCATGCATAAATTCTAGCAAGATTGGAGTCTTTGAGTTTATGTTAAAGTGAAAAAAAAAAGTAACAAATTTCACCTACTTTTTGTTTTACTTACATTTTATGCCAAACTAGTAAGCTCAATATAAAAAAATAGAGTGCTTGAGTCAGAGTATATGGGATTATTTATATTGCCTTCCATGGACTTTTTAATTACTTCAAATAACATTAGGGTGCAGGTAATTCTCAGTTTAAATTCTCAAGTTAAAGAACCCTGGAAAACATTGCAGTTTGAATACCAAATGTTCTACATTCCTCAACAAAATGTCTTCCCAGGACACATCTGAGATGAAATGCTTTATTTATGTTGATTGATCTTGGATTATTACAGAACATCCAGATTTATTCAAACTACATGGAATGCTTAAAGATGATTAGTGACCCAGATTGAGAGAGGTCAATGAAACAATCTGAGAACAGTTTTCTTTCCTCATTAAACATGAAAAGCATCTGTGCGGGTTCAAAATATGCTCAAAGTTTGATTTTGCTAACTACTGATCAGTCAGAGAGATTTGAAATTATCTGGGAAACACTGCGTTTGTTTATGTGCTGCTATGTAAGTGGTGTGCCACTGCCTAGGGTTTTGTGCTTGGTTAAAGTTCAGGTGTCATGGAAGGATGAAGGGAAGGATGAAAGGGAAAGCAAAGCTGTGAATCACAGAATGGTTTGGGTTGGAAGGAACTTTAAAGATCACCTAGTTCCACCCCTCTGCAATGGGCAGCAACACCTGACACTAAACCAGGTTTCTCAAAGCCCCATCCAACCTGGCCTTGAACACTGAAGATTGAAAAATGAACCCTTCCTCCCACAAAATCCAGTGTCTGAACAAAGAACTTACCCCTGAAGATAGTTTCTGGTTTGTGACTGTTTTGTTTTGTAGTTTTGGTTTTTTTTAGTCTTTCTTAGGAAACCCTAATAGTGGAATGTAGATTACAGTAATATTAGGACTTTTGAATCTTGAAATCAAGGAAATGTCAAGATAAGCAAGTACAGAGAATTTTATTACATATACCACACTTTAAACCACTAAGTAGAAAATCTTAGACCAGCAATATTAAACCTCTCATTCCTTTACTCATGGAAATGAAGTAATAAAATCTCTTTCAGTAGCTATGCCATAGTGTGGGCAAATAGGTATGAGAGTGAAAATGACCTTAAGCCTAAATTTGGCTTCCCAGAATCTCGATATGCTGTACTGAAATCAGCTGTAGCTTTTGGAAAATAGAATGAAAACCCAAGTGGAGAGCAGCATCCTGCAAGTTTAGTTCTAGATAGGGAAAGGACAAGATCATGTTTTAATCAATAACCAGAGGACTACATCCTCTCTGCAGTTTTGTTTTGGTTATAAGAACTCTTTATCTTTGTCTTAAGGGGAAAGGAATGTTCTTTGGTCCTTCTTTCCCCCCTGTACTATTAATTCCTATTCATAAAATAAGTGGCTCTGATTGAAGATTTTGACTTTTATTTCTGGTGCCTCTTACTGCTTTCTCGGCTCTGACAACGTCAGTTTCTCAAGAATGGAATTGGAAGAATTGCAGGTGTGAAAGAATAGAATTTTGAAAGCATTGCAGATATTCTTGAAGACCTTTAAAATCATCCAGCATCTGAATATCCAACTCGATATCAAGAGTATTTCCCTTTATGTCTAGAATCACAAAAGTGTCACAACGTATCTTCTACACAAGGTATTTTCCGTGTTTGGCACCGTCTTGACGTGATCAGGTAAAAACCAACAGCAGTCAGAAAATCCTAGAGGCCCTTTACACGACCTCTCTTCTGGGAGAGAGGTTTCTGCTTTATGGACAACAATCCCAGAGTGTGATATGGTGTTGGTAACTGAAGTAACATTACAATGACAGAAACAATAACAGAAAAACACCTGAAAGCATCTGACCACTCAGAAAACATCAGCACTCACTGGAGAGATGAAAAAGAAATATTCACCGGGGAAGAAGAAAATTCCACAGCAGGAGTATTAAGGAAACATTAAGCACCATCCCATTCCAAGATGGCAGTTTTGGGCTAGCGCAGTGGTTTGGCTCCAGGTTACCAGGTTGCTTGGATACAGTTATCGCCAAATCCCAGTAGCTTTTCCTCCAAAAGAGCAGCCAGTGCCGAAGCTCGCCGTGCTGATGTGTCTGGGCCGCCAGGCATTTCTTTGCAAAAGCATTCACAGAGATGCTGTTTGTGCTCTTGGGGCTTTGCCTCCCACCACAGGAGCCCGCTTTTCCACCCGCCGGCAGAGGCAGAGCCCTCCAAAGCTTGTGGAGAGACCACCTGAAGGAAGGACTCCCTCAGCCCCCCACAAAGGTCATTGCATGCACGAGGATAAGAGGATGAAGATTTGACTTTTTCTCTGCCTCAGATGTCGGAGCAGCTGCTTCGAGGCTGTTCTATCCTCTGAAGGAACATTCTGTCTCAGCAAGCAAAGAAAGGAAAAGAGAGATCTTACACCATGATAATTACTTGAGCAAAAATAAACACACATATGGTGTGACATTTTCCTAATGCTCGGATCCTATTTGGAAGCAAATGTATTAATTAAAGGGGGGAGTAGAAAGGGGAAAAACAAACAACAATCTCTGAGTCATGAGAACATGACAAGCTGTCCTTTGAAAATGTTATTTTTATTTTTCATTGACACTGGTGTTAATTTATTAGGTGTAATAGTGTGCTTACTTATTTGTTGTTCAAAAGCAACAATTTTCATCTTCATTGCTTTTCTGTTTCTTGTTTCAGTTTTGTTTATTTTTATAGGCAGTGCTGAGCTAAGAAGAAAATTCACCCTCCGATAAGGGGCCATATCAATGTCTTTTTGTCCTTGAAGCTCTCAAAAGCTGATGTTAAACTTTCCCTGGTCTCATAAAAGCTGTGATTCAGCTTTAGAGGCAGGGCAGATATGAAATTCTCTTTGTTTCTCTTTGATGGTAAAATTCTCCTTTTATTTAAGGCATACTGCCCTTGTGCTTAGGCTTCAAACGAGAACATCTTTGACAATTGTCTTCAAGAATTAGAGGCAGAAATGCAGAGTGCAGTCCAGAAATGACCATTCCAGCAAATAACTCACAGTGTTGATGCAGCAGTAATTAAGCAGAAACAAATCTTTAAAGACTGAACTTCACAGGAAAAGTAAAAAGAGAAATGGATAAAAATCACATGTTTCTTCCCAACAGGGTACATAAACGGGCCCTCGAGGAGGTCCCCTGGGGTTTTCGTATTGCTGCTGCTCTTCACGTGGCTATCCCCCTAGCTGTACAGCAGGGGAAAGCCATATGCCAACCCAGTGAAAATACAGACATCTTCCTACCCACAGCCTTTTATATTTTGCAGGCTTTTAGATCTGTTTTCGTAACTATTGGTCCACAATATTAAAATTAAAACCTTTAGAAAGAACACAGTAATAGCTATTTCTTTTTTTCTTTTTTTTTTTTTAATGTTCTTTAGTATTTTCCTGCTCTCCTCTGTGAAGTTTTTCCTTGTGAAAGTATTTGAATTCCCCAGAAATGTAAAACAGTTCAATTTTATATTTTTCTTTTTCTACTTTGCCTCTCCATTTACACCCTTTCTTTCTCTTCTTTCTCAAAAGAAAAATAAGGAGAAGAAAATAAATAGTATTAAACCTGTAGATGCTGGAGGGAAAAACAAAATGCTAAAAAGTGATTTTGTTTTTTATTTAAATATGAAACCCCATTAGTAAATAATGACATTCTAGAGGAGAAATTTCCCTTCAGGAAAGTACAAATTTATGTTGAAAATATTTTAAATGTAATCTTTAATCGGTTCTTGAAGTAAATGCCATGTTTCAGTCTAAAGGAATGTTTGTTTTATTTCCATTCCCTTGTAATTTCAGAAAATGTACTAACTATAAGGCATGGTGAAATAAATCATGATATGTTTCAGTCAATTATATGTTGTAATAAAAACCCTGTAAGTGTTTGGAATCATGGCAGTTGTGTTCTTTCAGAAGATCTCTCTCAAACTTCTTGCCTAATCTGTGGAGCTGTTCACTCCCAGCACATTTTTCAATCTATTCACTCCTGCAGAAGCCATCTGGTTCTCAACTCAGTCTTTCTCATATTCTCGGTTTCTTTTTTCTCCTTCTTCTAAGACTCTTGGGTTAATAAAGACTTTTTAAAATATAGATTTGGTCTGGTTAAAGGACAATGCACACTCTTTGTGGAAAAAAAAATTAGTTGAAACAATTTTTTGGATTTTCAACCGTTGGTTTCTCCCACCTTCCTTTTCCAAAAACCCCCAACAAACCAAGAAAAGCAAAACACGCCAGTTCTCATTGTTATCCTCCCTCTTTTTCTTCTTTATTCTTCGCATTTCGTTTCCACCCCAGCTGGAATGTATAGATAAAGGTAAAATATAGGGAGGAGTGCTATTTGAGGTGCAGGTTCCCTGGCACTTGCTTGTTTCCCTGCTTTGGCTCTTGGACACTGCTTTGACCTCACTGACCTTCTGCCTGACATTGCCAAAATTATCGGCACTAACGATGGGAAGGAACAAGTTTTTCTATATGGGATTTGTTGGGACAGGGGAGAACTTAGAGTGACCCGAAAAGGAGAGAAGGAGGTTTCCTGGCAAGGAAGATGACAGAGATGTTCTCCCTTCCTATTCAGCTCAAGATGCCATGAATGGTTCTTGCTGTCTGGATGGGACTTCATGGTTTCTCTGCCGGATCATAACAAGTGGGGAATAGGTTCTCTTAAGCTCGCATTATTCCCTTCCAATCTATTTTTTTTCCATTTCTAAACCTAAAAAGTCGTAGTGGGCTACACAGAGAGGCCATGGCAAATCCTTACTCTCACAAAGAAGTACAGTCAAGAGACAACTAATTCACTTTGTGTTAAATATATTCGGTCATATTTATTTTAATAAGAGGAATTAAACAAAAAGAAAAGCAGCTGAGGAGGAGATTTGGCTTTGAATTTCTCTCCCTACATAACAAATAGATGTGATTAGGCTCCATGCTGGGTTATCATTCTACAGAGCTTCCTTTCAGTGGATCAAATGTGACTACCTGAGGTGACAGTATGGTCCTGGCAGAAACGGCATAGGAATTATGGGACACAAGCCATAAAGGAAATACTCAGCTTTACCTGGAACCATCCATGGAATTCATCAGTGAGTTGAGAGTGTAAAACCTGCAAATCGGAAGGGTTGCTTGCCAGTTCTTCTAATTGCACCCCTCTGTGTGTTGTTCACCCTTGGAATAGCCAACTGCTTTATAACAAAATGCCCTCAGGACTTTCTACAGTTGATTTTCTTTCCCTGGTGCTGAATTATTTATTAATTTTCCTCCACCTACAGTCTTTCATGGTATATTTTATAATTTCTTTTTAAAAAACTGTTAAAAAAATCCTCAAAATAAAAAAAAAGCAGTTTGAGAGGTTAACTTGAGGTCTGCTTGTTCTCTCCAATTTCTGTGCCAACTTCCAGCATGAAACTGATGATTTAATATATATGAAGACATCTCTTTGAATTTCCAGTGAGATTTCTAATACTGAATGGAGATTGACAATCAAGGATCAAAACCATAGCTCCAAGAGGCTTTTGTGCTCTTGTTTTTTTGTGCTCAGCATAATTTTAACACTATTTTTTAAACATCAGATATAAAGAACACACAGAAGAGTTTAGATTAAATCCAACGACTCTCAAAAATGGAGGATTTTGAACAATCTGACCTTTTGGAAGAAATGTCTATCAGAGCCAAAGATAAATCCAGATCTGTATATAATCAGGAGACTGACTTCTGTTTTGTCAAACACTTGCTGGCAATGGAAGGAGAACCAAGGGGGAAATCTGTTAGCATGGGCTAAGGGGGTATAAAGGAATAAATGAATTGCACAAGCGATGGCCAGCAGGGGAAGGAGAAACTGCTTTGTTTTGCCTGTAATTGAAACTTCGACTCAAAGCACTATCAGCGTGGGGTGATTAGTCGGGGTGATTTAGATCTGCGGTCCAATTTGACCTGTTGCCATAGGGTTAGAAGTAATATGTATAAAAAACCCCACAGGACACTGATAGATTGGTAGCTGGAAATGTTGGCTTAATTGGAACCCAGAGCTCTGATATGACAGGCAGCATCGAGCCAGAAAGGAACAGAGATGTTTGGTCAAAATACCTGTCCCTTACTCATGCTGTTCACGTTGTCATTCTGGATTTACCCTCCTTTAGGAAGTGAGATTCACAAAGACTTTGTTTAAAATACAAGCTGCTCACCTCAGGAGGCTGATCACACATTATTGTATATTTTTAGAGTTCTCAAAGGGATTTTGTTTCTGGATTGAAAAAAGGGTCTGTTTAACTGAAAATTGATTAAACAACAAAAGGAAAATAAATTGCAATGCCAAGTATGAAAAATGACACATGAGTTGCATAACTGCAAAGATGAATAGCTGCGCCCGCAGGCAGGACCATTATAAACAGCATCCTCTAGCTGGTTTCACTGGACTTCAAATTTTCCCTGTACATGACTTAAGATTAATTAAATAAGGCAAGAAATGGTAGCTCTTTGGTATGAATAATTGTCATGTCTGCTGAAAGTAGCCGCTGGAAAAGAATTAATCATCTTTAGTTCAGTTCCTCTTCATCAGCAATTGGCTTTGTTATGAATGAAGTTCATGTGTATCATTGACTTACTCTTCTCAGTGATAATGAAGTCTCCTTCATTCAGACTAACAGATCTCTAAAATTCAATGAGGAAGCAGTATGCTAAAATTACAGCAAGATTGATCTGTGAAGTGTTCTGGAGGTGGTGGATACAGCTTCACTCGAGTGCCATCAATCATATGTAGATGGAGCTCATACACGTTTGTTTGGAAAGATAATGAGGCTTTCCAAAAAGCAGCCATAGTGACACAGTCTGAGGATCAAATTCAAGACAGAAACCTAGATAACCTGAGCCTCTCAAGGAACAAACACTTTAAAAGTCGCAACATTGAACACTCGAATCAATAAACACATCTACATATTTTGTTGTGCTATCTGTAAAATGAAGAGACCTCTGCTCAATCCAGATATGAAGTGACCTAGTCTTAAAATTTTGAGCATGACTTTTCTTACTATTATTGTTCAGTCAGATTGGCTAAACAGTCTTCTAAGGCCATTATGGAAAAAAAACTAGTGTCAAGAGGTTTTAGTAAAATTTGTGGGAGCAGCCTTGATGAGTAAACTGTCCTGTCTTGTCATATAATGCAGTACCCATCCAGCAAATGAGAAAAAATAGTATTCATTAGGAAGCTCTACATTCATCCTCAGTTCCTGAGCTTTTAAAGTCCTGATGGGAATTTTGATTCTCTTCAAGATCCATGTTAACCTCAGATACAATAATACTAATATTCTCACTGGGCATATGCACATGCATTCTTTTCAGATATTACACATGAAGTGGTCCTTAAGATCTTCTGCAACAGTGTCTGGGTTGGCCAATAGTTTAAGGGAAAGACAGCTGATTTATGAAAGGTCGTGTAATATATCTGGTTAACAATAGGAGTATGATAAAGGCAAACCTTATTCTGCAATGTGCTCACAGGAGAACCTCATGTCAGGTCCTGGATGTTACCTTTGGATGTGAACTCCCCGTCACACAGCATCAGAGTGACTGCAATCAGACTTCTGTGTCCAGGGGTTTTTTTGGTGCCACTTAAGAACTGGAACATGAACTTGAGCAGGTATCATGTAGAAAGGATTCTTGAGTTTCTCATTTACTGTAAGTTGGAAAGATTTTGGTTCTACTTTCCTCAGTTCACAGAACAGCAATCCTCCAATGTGTACAGCTCTAAATACAAAGCAGAGGAGGTTTTGCTACATCCTGTGTAAGGTAGGAAGAGAAATACTTGTTTTAGATTGCAGAAAAAAGGTGTGAGGTTTGCTGAATATTCAGGGACCCTTCCCAAAAACAGTGGTGATGCAAGACAAAACCAGGCATCTCGGGTGGTGCTGCATGGTCTTCACTGAGGCCTTCCTCATCACTTTAAACAGACACCTGTCAGGGGTAATTTAAACATCATTATTCTGTCCAGAATAGATGATGATTTAGATGGACATATGGAGATGCTTCCAGAGTAAACAACATTTTTTTTGGCTGAGCAGTTCTGGCTCCTGCCAAGGATGTCTAATTGGGCAGTGAGGCCACTTCCCCATCACCTGTGTGGTTTATAAAACATTTCCAAAATGATGCGGCAACCACTGCACTTCCCCTAAAGAGAGCTGTGATTACTCACCTCCCTTTCTCTGTGGTGTGCCATATGCACTCCTATCCTGCCAGGGAGATCAAAAAGGGATGGAAAAACACCTCTAGAATTAGTACACCTAGAATCATAGGATCATGGAATAGTTTGAGTTGGAAGATCATCTGGTTCTAAGCCCTCTGCCATGGAACCTCTCCACTCAGATCCAGGTTGCTCCAGCACCAGACCCAGCTGGCTTGGATCTGGTGGGTTCATATTTCCATAAGTTTTTGCCTTAAGCTGCTGTAGCTTTGTCTCTTGCCTTCTCTGAGCACCTTGAGCTCTGTCCTGCTCTTTCCCTGTGCTAAGCAAAAGCTGTCCTCTCTTTGATACAAATCTCGGCTTTCTTGTTTAGTTATCAAAAATCTTGTCATAAATCTTCAGAAAATGTGTAATAGGAATGAGGGGAAAAGCACCCATCTCTGATGGAGCTCTCATCAAAGAATAAGATGCTTTTTAATTAACCCTAAGGAGTTTTAGCAAGACAAGCCAATTTGTCTGTGTCACTATTAGTCTTGTTTCCATAGCACACTTTGGGTGGCAGATAGCAGGTCAGGTTTATTTTAATTAAGTTTGGGTGACTAAAAAAGACAGACATTTCTATCTCGTCCATCTTCGCTAATCTCAATATCTTTCTCAAGAAAATTTGAATAATAATAACATGGTAAGCTCTTCAATTCATTAATTGTTCATGAAAGAGAGAAAGAAAAAAATATTTTAAAAAGGAATTATGTTTCTTGTATCCTACAAAGCATTCTAGTCCTTTATAATACATGGTTTAATCTGCTCTCAATTAAATAAAACATATTGAAAAAGCCTTTTTTCTGAAATGCAATTAATTTCAGATTAAACTTACTTTTATTCTTAGCACCTTGGCATGTGGGGATCATGAACTGTGTAATCAGTGCAGGACAGAGAGAGGCATCTAAAGCTCTAAACACTGGATATTAATAAAGGGCAGGAGATGGGCCTAGGGAGCTGGAAGAAAAGTCACTCAGTTTTCTACCAGTTATTTTGCAGCCAAATGTTTGTGCCGGTTTGGACACAAATCCGGGAGGAAACAACCCGAGAGGGGCGTCTCTCTCTCTCTCTCCTGCCTGCCAGGCAAGCAGGCCCCGGCAGCACCTCCCCCACAGGTTCAGGAAAAATAATTTCTCGAGTGAAAGTGAAAAAAACTATTTATTTAACAAAACAGAGTCCCCTGCTGTCACGGGAAAAAGGATATTGAAACCCCCTCCCCTGTCCCCTAAAAGAGGACTATGGATTTTAGAGTTCTTTCTGTAGGTAAAACCTGCAGTCCTGAGCTGGGCCGGGCCGGCCAGGCAGGGTCCGACGATCCCCCTTGGAGGGTCCCGCCGAGCAGGTCCGGAGATGACAGCCGGTCTCAGATGAAAAGCAAACCAAAAACAGTCCAAAAAGGAAAAGAAGCCGCTGAGGCAGATCACAGTCCCTTCTCCGCTGAAAGCCGAAGAGACTAGCGAGCAAAAATCCTCTAACCAACCAAATGTTGTCAGAATCGGGAGAGAAAAGAATGCAAAACATTCTAGTTGCAAGGTCAAGCTGGCCGCTTTGAAGAGTTCTCTCGGCTTCTCTCTCCCCCCTTTGCAATTTAAAGGTACACTAGAAATCAAGCAGGCGAAGGGGAATACAGTATGGTCATAAAATCACCCCAAGACAATGTTACAGCCATAAAATTTATGGGAGTAGGGATCTCTTTCCACTCCTGGCATATGACATTTAGCACGATGGTGTGCTGACCTGCACAAGAAACTCTCGTGTTGATGCCTTAGGATTTTAGCTTTCATATTTTCATGTATTTGTAATCCTGCAATTCTTTGGTGTATAACTCTGAGCTCCATAGAGAGTGTCAGCAACTGCTTTTCCCATTTTGGTCAGACACAACAATTCTTCTCCAGGCCTGAGAATCAAGGACACCTCACTGTTTCAGGCCCCGAGAAATGCAAATAAAAGTGAGTTGGGGGGAGCAAACTAAGAGAATGGGACTGCACTGCCTGAAGCTGTAATTGGACAATTAACCTCTGATATGCAAATGGACAAAACTCATATCTGTCCCAAAAACGTGTGACTGTGTCCATCCTGGGTGCAGTCTCTGTGAGACTCCTGCACTGCCCAAGGTGTGCCCTGTGAAGGCCTTTCAATAAATCCCTGCCCTTTATCCTTTCACTCTGTCCAGCCTCTGCTCCAGGTCAGCCTCTACAAGGCATCTGTGTCTCGTGGAATATGACTGCTACTCTGTTAAAGCAGACATTTTTCTAGCATAATTTTTACCAGATCCCTGAAACACAGAGCAGGTGCAGAAGCAGTAGTTGTTATTATTATTATTATTATTATTATTATTATTATTATTATTAGGTAAAATAAATGTATTATCTCAAGGTAAAATACTGCCACAATGCAGGGGAAAATCACCAAGTGAGACTCCTATAGGAGAAAGTTTTCTCATCAGTTTCCATTCTGAGCCATCAATGTGGTAATGCTCTGAGTCCCTATAGGATCTTTCACCCCAACTCCAGCAAATACTTGTTGAAAAATAAATTCATATGTCTCTGAAATTACCAGACTGAACTCCACATCTGCAGACTGAAGATGTGAGCGTCTTCCTTGTAAGGGTCATCTGATCAGGAAATGTTTTCTAAATCACTAATCAGCTTACTAACAAGACCATATTGTAGAGTTACACTATGTGTGAACTCTTTGCCCTATTTATTGGGTGTACTGGATTAAGCCAAGATGAGTATTTGCTATACAGTGATTATCCAGTTTTTCTCATTATGTGAACATTCATCTTTCTTCAGGACTGTATTTGAATTCAGAGCCTTCTTTCCCAGTGTTACCTGTCAGTCTCAACATTTCTCACCTTCAAAATTGCCCACTACTGCTGTTAGATGGGTTTTGCGCATATGAAACTAATTCCCTCCCTTTATGAAAAAAAAGAAACAAGTTTTAAGAAAATTTGAGTCCCATTGCTTGAATTATTCATGGAATTTTTTTTCCCAGCAATTTATCTACTAGCTCTGTGATTTTCTTTTCACTGTATCTTTAGTTTATACTTTTGGTAATACATAAACAATTCCGCAAGTAATAAAAAACCAAGCAGTTGGCTGAGTGCTTTACTTGGGAAAAAAAACAAACACTGCAAATATGTCCTTTTCAATAAAGCAAAACAATTGGAGCTGGGTGCAACTCTGACGCTGAGTCCAGCACAGCACTCTGAGTTTGCTTCTAATTTTGCTATGGTAGGAATGGTGGGTCTTTCCTTACTCTGGTTTGTCTGACTCCTCCGCTTCTCTGCACTGGAAATCACAGGAATTAGAGAAGAGGTCTCGTCTGTCAAGCCCAGATGATGAACAATAGCCATGTAAATCTGTGCTTAGTGGGTTTGGACAGAGGCTTTCCAGGTGAGAGGAAAGACCTGAATTGATTTCAGCACGTTCTGGAGGGGCTGCCAGCCTGGCTCCCTTGGGCAGCAGGAGAAGCTCAAGTCCTTGTTTGCCTGAGCACAAGGTCTAAGAGCAGAAATGCTGATTTCAGTGCATGTTTGGTGCCTGCCTGTCTGGGCTCTGTGCCTGTTCCAGTTTCAATGTAAATCGCTGGGAACTGCTCCCCTAATTTACAGAGAAGATGGGTTATCTTTTAAAGGAGCTTTAAAAGGCTTGGAGTGATAGCATAGGGTCATAGAATATCCCCAGTTGGAAGGAATCAACAAGAATCATTGAATCCAACTCCTGGCCTTGCACGGGACACCCCAGCAATCCCACTGATGCCTTGGAGAGGCTGACCTGGAGCAGAGGCTGGACAGAGTGAAAGGATAAAGGGCAGGGATTTATTGAAAGGCCTTCACAGGGCACACCTTGGGCAGTGCAGGAGTCTCGCAGAGACTGCACCCAGGATGGACACAGGCACACGTTTTTGGGACAGATATAAGTTTTGTCTATTTGCATATCAGAGGTTAATAGTCCAATTACAGCTTCAGGCAGTGCAGTCCCATTCTCTCAGTTTGCTCCCTCCCAACTTACTTTTGTTTCCATTTCTCGAGGCCTGAGACAGTGAGGTGTCTTGATTCTCAGGCCTAGAGAGGAATTGCTGTGTCTGACCAAAATGGGAAAAGCAGTTGCTGACACTCTCTATGGAGCTCAGAGTTATACACCAAAGAATTGCAGGATTACAAATATATGAAAATATAAAAGCTAAAACGCTAAGGCATCACCACCCTGTGCCTGAGAGCATTGTCCAAACACTCCTTGAGCTCTGTCAGGCTGGAGCTGTGACCACTGCCCTGGGAGCCTGTTCCAGTGCCCAGCCACCCTCTGGGGGAAGAACCTTTTCCTGATATCCCACCTAAACCTTCCCTGACACAACTTTGGGCCACTCCTTGGGTCTTGTCACTGTCACCAGAGACTGAGTTCTGAGCCTGACCCTGTACCTGTGTCCGTCTGTCCCAGACAGCTTTGGGACCAACAACTAAGTTATTGTTCTTATTTTTAAAAACATTAAAACTCCTATGTGAAAATGTCTCCTTTTAATGCTGAAGGATGAAGCCAAATAGTCCAGAGAATGCAGTCAGTCAAAGGCCTGAACTGCAGAGGCAGGAACGTGTCCCCTTCCCATCATCCCACCTAATCGAGACCATTTCAGTTATTTAGCTCATGAATGCAGCACCCTTGACATTGCAGTCAACATTTTAATTTCACATGAAATACAGTGCAATTACGACCTACTGAGAGAAATGACAGCACCGTTTATGTCACTCAGTAGAAAATTACAATCGGGTGGAACAATTACTGCAGTTTATTTTTGTTTATGAAGAAAATTGTGCTTGTGCCTTCTTTCACACCCTGGGTACCTGACAGGCAGCTCATGACAGGAACACAATCCCACGAAATAACACGGAATTATTAAGATAATTTCTCAAAACCACTTCCCCAAGGCAAATGCCGAACTTTTCCCCATTTTTACTTTTTATTTTTAATTTTAACATGACTTGCAGTGGAAAGTAGAATTATAAATTAAAGGTATTTATATAGTTTTTAAGGCAAAGTTGGTGTTTCCTGGGCATACTAATGCTCCGCAGCGCAATACTGCAGTGTTTTGCCTGGGGCTTCGTCTCACTTTTCACCCATCGCATCGGCACCTTGTAGGCTCCCATCAAAGACATGGAGGTCTTTGCCATGGCATTGACAGTGCCCTTGCTTGTACCAGAAATGTGTCAGGAATTTCAGACAAATATTCCCAGCTTTTTCGATACAGACCTAGAAATCAGGAATCTCAGAGAACAACCACTAATTTTAAAATAATTGTCTTTTTTTTTTTCTCGAACAATAGCTGCTCAACTGCCTATTCACCAAAGGTTTTGAGCAATTTAAAGGGTTCTCCATAGTTCACCTGCTTAACTTTCCTTTTTAATTTTTTTTAACCTGTTAATTAATTTACAAGAAGAAAGGAGATAATAAAAGCCAATAATATGGCCTGATAAGTACTTGCTTGTTTTCTCAGGGGTTGGTGGAGATTTACTACTAAACAGTTTGAGGTGTAATTATGAACGGAATATAAATATCCAGAATATGAACACATTTAGCAAAACTGGTGTTCTCTAAATATTACAGCCCTAACACCTTGTGTTTGTCTACACCAGTCTACTTCAAAAGAGTCCTTGTGATTGATGCTAGTTCTTCTTCTAAAGGATTCTGGAGATATCTGAGAAACTGTCCTGAAGCAGCATAAAAAGTAGAGCTTCTCTTTTTCTTCAGTAATTCAATATTCCTTGAGATATTGTTTGCTTAGCGATAGGCAAAGTTTATCCTGGTTTTAGTCTAGGATTTGGGAGACACAGCACCTGGCTTCTGCCTCCTTCCCCACAATTCTGGAGAGATTACAACCCTCTTAAAGACTTGGAATTCACATGGTGGCATGGACTTGCAGAATCACCTTTTAAATCATCTCTATTTTAATGATTCTTTAGAATTATAGTCAGTTTGAACCACTTAATGCTATCAGAATTAATTTTTCTTGGATCTCAGTATTTCCTTCAAGTATTTCTGTGTCTTTGGATGAATTGTCTCCTCCTTAGCTCTCTACACAGATAGCTCTGAGCTATGAAGAAATCTCAGCAGAAATAAAGTAGCAAAGCAGATATGTTTAGAGTCCAGTATGCACATCAATTGATGTGACTTTAACGTATCTAATTGAAATTCAGATTTCAGATCTATGCAAAAACGTTACCTGATGCATTGAATCAGCAGTGTTCATTGCAGAGATGACCTCTGGGTTGTTCAAAATCGAAAGAAATCGCGCACATGTGATGAAAGAAATTGTCCCTTAGAGATGCAGTCTGTGAAGAGCTACATATGACCTAATTAGTAATCCCTCCCAACACTATGATGCTTGAAGGCAGCGAGGAGCCTTAATTCTTCACACTCAAACTGTGCCTGTTAAGCGCTGGGGAAAGAACCACATTCTGGAGAGACGGGATGAGAAACGAGGATATGAAGGGACCCTCTGGAGTCACGTGTAGACATCTGTATTTAACTGAGGTTACACAAGTTCCTTCTGTGCCAAGCTGTTCTGTGAGAGCACCATCGTGTGCTGGCACATCCTGGCTAAATGAACATCAAGCCTATTAACTGAGTAATTTTTCTTTTACATTGAGGCTTTGCTAATGCACCGCTGGGATAGTTTTTCGTGATAGATGAATTGTTTTTTCCTTCAAGCGCAGCTGAGATGTGTCTCACGTGCTACTGGCAGCCACCAATAACAGGTGTCTGAAAATGCTTTACTGTTATTACATTATCATAGTTACTTTAAAAAATAATAATAATCCCATTAACCTTATTAAAACATCCACTGATGCATGATCATATTCCCTGGCTGTGAACTGCCAGGCAGCCTATGCTGCACTAATGAGTCCTTTGAAAGCTGAAATTTTACAGCAGGTATCCACTTGTGCTGCTTGAAGAATTTTTCCAAAAAATCTTTATTTTCAACCCCATCTCCTTGGATACCTGGCCGTCTCATTTAATAAGTCGTTGTGAAGCTTAGCACAGAATCCTTTGCTACATAAAACAGATGCAGGGTTGTGTTATTCCATGTTGAATGTAAAAATTTTATTTTAAAAGGCTGTTTTCTAAAGCTTTGTTCAGTTCAATTCACCTCTTATTTGTGGCATATATTCCCCATAACAGACAAAATGAGTAGAAAAATTTGTAGTTTCTGATTTACATGAAGCTTGCCAGGAGACAGAATTCAGAACAGCACATTCTCCTGTAATATATTCCTTGGGAACCAAATACCTTCTCATTGCTCACCTGCACTTTTAAAAAATTCATTCAGTGCAGCTGAAATGCCTCAGCTTATCAGCTCTGGAGACAAACATCCTGTATCCACCCACAGAAAATGGGCTGCCTTAGGCAAAGAATCCCACTGACTTCTTTGAGTCCACATTAGCAGAGATGGCTGTTGGGCTCCTTCCCTCGTAAAATTTCCACTTTTATGGCCTTAATTCAGTAATAGCATGGGAATCTGTCCATCCTGCTTCAAGAAGATTTAGGAATTCATCTTTATCCTTTAGAAAATGCAAGCTAAGAGGTTCCTGCCATGGGAATTATTTTGGCAGATCAACAGAAGGCAGCACTCAAATATTGGGTGGGTTGTGGGTCCCAATGGGTGAGGGGGGAAAGGAAGTTTATGCTCTGAAATGGTTTTTTTTTCAAGGTTGGAAAAACTGGTGAGTCCTACTGGACAGAAACACAATGTGGCTTTTGGGTTGCTTCCCAAAAGCCTGCTGCCTTACTTCCCATGCTGTCTGCCTCCGTGGGAAGAAGGGAAAAACAGTGAGCACCAGAAGTGTTGCTGAGAAGGGGAATTGCAGGCAGCAGCTTGTGAGCCAGCCTCGGGCAGGTGTCTGTGGAACCTGGCAAATGCTGACCCTGGCTCCTCTTTGCCCAGCTGAGGAGGTGGGGACCCCAGCTGTGCTGCAGACCAAAAGCCACAGTGCAGGGACATCCTCGAGCAAGGTGTGTGAGAAGCCAGATGACTGGAAACCTTGGGGTTTGCCAGCCAGCAGAGAAGGTGCTGAGCAGGTGGGCTGGCAGAAGATCAGGAGGATGGGGATGATAAAGTGCTTCAAGTTACATTTAATTTTTTACAGGAGCCATGGAGAGCACTGCAGGAGCAGCAGAGTGGCAGAGAAACTCAAAGCAAAGAGGATGTTTGTTAATTTTTAATTGAACTCTGGGACAGAAGCCAGGGATCTGACTGTTGTGAATGGATGTGACTGTTTTAGCTAAGTCTCTGCCTTTTGCCCAGGCCTCTGGAAGCAGGCAGTAGCTTTATTTGGGTGGCCAGCACCTCAAGACCCACTTTCGCTCGCAAGTTCTTTAATAATGGCTGATTCGGTCTATTATAGAATGAATTATTTATTCAATAAACCAAAAACCAACAGACATAAGACTTATCACAAACTATATACTACACAGGAATAAGAATAAAAAGAAACTACTAGTGGGTATATATAGTGCAAGGTTCAACATACCATTAATTTTACATCTAGTGAAGAAATAATATAACTCAGGATCCAATGTATCTTACCATCCAATTGTTGGTGGGGCACACATCGAGATCCTTTCTCTCAATTCCCAGGAAAGTAACCCCGGAATCTGCGTCCAAACTCCGGGGAGAAGTCCCCCACACTCTCAGGGTGTGTGTGTAGAAGGCTTCTGCCTCCGCGATAACTCGTGTGTCTTTTATAGTTTGTAAAACAGCGTCTCAGTCAAGAATATCTCTGTTATCTCTTTCCACATCTGCTCTCCAGACTAAGATGTTGATTCTTAGCTGGGGCTTGAGCCCTTTTGGTGCCAGAGATGAGCCCTTGCTGGGCCTTTCAGCCCCCTGGGTTACCTCTTCCATATCTGCACCAACCATCTGTGGTAGAGAGGGGGAGGATATGTCCTGCCACACTGACAGAAACAAAGATGTGATTCATAAAAGAAAGGCCATAGGTGCTGGAGGATGAATTTCGAGCTCTAGGGGGGATGATAAGCTCTTCACCAGCAATAGAAAATGTGAGGCAAATACATGAGAAACACATTGCCTGAAAAGAGACATTCATAAAAGTGTTTGAACAAAGGGTAAGCATCATCATCTTGGAGACATGCTGTGATGTCCTTGATGGCATCAGAAGAATGCACTGATCAGAGTGGTGTTGGACAAGATATTTGAGGCAGAGCTGGAGTGCCCTTCCTAATTGCAAACAAACGAAGCGTGTGTTCGACAGAGACACTTGTCCCAGTTTTTATCATGGTGTAATGTGGGCTTTTAAGCAGGGGTTCAGAGATGCAGCGAGGCAGGAGTTAGAGCAAGGAATGAATTATTTATTAAATTTACAATACCATTTATATATTTTAGTTCTATAAAGCAATTGAACAGTGCTTACACTTCTCTTAGGGCAATTGGTCAAAAGCTCAGACACCCACTTAGAAATGTTTTTTCTCAATATAATGTACACAAGGTCAGAAGATACTAGATATGAATGCTCTTTACAAAAACCTTATCTATTGTTTACATAGCTTACACCGCAAAGGAAAAGTTTTCACAGAATGAATGCAAGAAGAGAAAATTTCCCTGCTAACAGCATTTCAGCATCCACAGTGTAAGGCCATCAAGTCCCACCATTAACCCAGCACTGGCACACCTGTTTCCCTGCCCTCTTGGAGGTGCTCCCCAGGGGTTTCTTTTATAGGTGTGAGGGAGATCTTCCACTGTTGCTCCTGGCCCTGCCCGAGTCCCATCAGCTGAAATGAAATAGGTTGATCACTATAGGTGTGCTGACATGCAAGCTGTGTTTAAACCAGAAGAGAAAAAAATGAATATAAAAATGTCTTGGAGCAAAGATATATGTGCCTAACTCATCTGCTCAAAGCAGTTACCTGAGAGCTCTGCAGTGCTAAGACACCTAATGACACTGAGGTATAAATCTTAATAGGAGTTTGAAAATCTGGCAAAAGTAAATTCTAGAAGTCCTCGTCCTAAAGAACTCCTGGTGTGATTCTACTTTAACAACTTTACCTGCCTGAAAGTGTCGTGTCTTGTGAAGTCAGTTCAGCTCAGGTTAATATAATAACTCCTGGTTTGGTCCAAGGCAATTTTTTTCCAATCTCTAAATCTATTTTAGAAAAGGATTAATTTCTTGCTGTACTTGCCCACCTTCCTCCACAGATGAAAAAAAACGCTAGTGCACAATAAAAGAAAAGAAGCGTTTTATTTTATTCCAAGGTTTTAATATTTTCAGGGATTTAATTAAGAGATGATATTGTTAATCTGAAATGGCCATAAGCCATTTATCACTGTGGGTGGGAGAGAGTGGCAAACACCACCCCACACCTGGAAATACAAAGACTGTGTGTCCTCCCCAGCTACAAGCGTGTGCCTTGCAAATTGAACGCAAACTTGGGTTGCTGGTTTTATTCAGATTCTCCAGAGGATTTGACAAAATGCAGTGAAGCAAAGCCCAGATCAAGACTGGAAAAAAGTAATAAACAGGTACTAGCACAGGGTGAAACAGAGAATATGTTCCTTTTTCCCAACAGACTTTAAGGTGACATGTATTAATAAGGGGTCTCTAGGTAATTAATCTCTAGGTTATTAATCTTTAAAATGATGATGAGAAAAAAACAATTTAAAAAGATGCCTGAACATAACGTATGCTCTAAGAGCATTAGACACATTTTCTTCTGGCCTCAACAATTATTTCTTTTGAACAACTGTGACATCAAGGAAGCTGTTGGAGGATGCATGTTCTGAAAATTCTGATCAACTTAAAAGACTATTCTAAGGGCCTCTTGGAGGAGAATACACAGACATTTTTACATTGCCTGAGTAGACAGCTCCCATTCATAGACCTGAGTTAGCTAAACAGGCAATTGGTGGAACCAAATGCATTTTTGTTTGATGTGACGTGAATATCATGGAACACCCAACAAGTGGTCACAGTGTAGAAGTCATGGAGTTAAATAAGGAGTCTCCATGGGCAAAGCTGAGCTATGCTGTGTGAATCTCATTTGTCTCCACTTAAAAGTCACTTATTAAATCCTAGTGAATGAGATTTGGAAGAATTGAGTGTCCAGTGGAGGTCAGGGAGGGTTCTAGGCTCAGATCCCAGCAGTAGAAGACTGTTCTGGATTGTTTTCTGGTGCATTAAGCACTGTGAGTGTCTGTCAGCTAAAGGAAGTTATTTGATATTTTGAACATCATTGCGGTTGCACCTTTTCATCCTCTCATGTTGAGTCAGTTTCACTGCCCTGTGTAAAAGTTTTAATAGTTTGGCTGTTAAAATAAGGAGTATCCACTTTGTTAAAAACAGAAGTGCAGACTTTGTAAGGACATTTTGAAAATGAGCTGTCTGGGAACCGAGCTCAGAGCTTAAGGCGATATTTCTCACAACTATTCATTTTGTGAAAAAGAGCACTCTGAGCTATTATTCCGGGAAGCAAAAACAGTCTTTGACATGACCAGGTGAAAGCACCTGGCATTAACAGAATTTTGATTTATTCACTGTTTTAAAGAACTTACAATTTCTGACTATTTATAGTACAAAGCACTGACAAGTTTTGAGGAATTTTACTGCCTTTGTTCATGAAGTTCAGCTGTTCCTGACTTACCTGTCATGTTTCTTTGCACAATTCTATTAATTAATGCAGAAGTGTTGAATTAATTAGTCTTGCACTCTTGCCTAGCAGTCTCCCCTGAAGATTCTTTCCTAACCAAGGCGTTTTCTGGGCTGCCAGCCCCACTCCTGCCTCTCTCCGTGCCAGCACTGGGCTGCTGTTCTCACTCCTCAATGGGTTGCACCCCTGCCAGGCTGCAGACAAACCTCCCTGCTCACAGGGACCGACTCCTTAGGGATTTCTCACTGTATAAATGGCAGCATTAAAGGGCTGCAGTCAATGGAGTTATTAATTAGGAACTGTGGTTTAATCACCTGCCGTTTTTGAAACTGAAAAGAGAGTAGAACTTTAAAGGAAAGGAAATGAAAAACCTGAGATACTTCCAGGATGAATTAAAAAAACCCAAACCCTTATTCTCTTATTATTATTATTATTATTAAACTGTAAAAATAGCCTTTCACATGTCATTTATAATATGAAATCCTCTTATCTCTAAGAAAATCCTCTGAATGCCTCAGCTGATGTATAGAATGGACTGTGAGAATGGCATCTCACAAGAAAAATGATGAGGGATTGCAAAAAAGGAATCTTTTATTGATAAATCATTATAATATGGGCTTTTAAATACACTATATGCAAAATTATGATTTATTAAGCATTTCTTTTTCTAAGCAAGCTCTAGGTGGAGACATTTATCCATAAAATTATTTTCTTTAACAAAGTTTGTGAGATTTACAAACCACTCCCATTTGAAAAAAACCCCAAACCTTTGAGAATTCATTTTCAGATTCAAGCTTACTACAAAAACAATATAAATTATTAAGTGATAAAATTTAACACAAATACCACCGAAAAAACCCAAAACCTTTGCAAATGTTAAACTAAATCTCTGAATAAATGATTTGGTATTACCCCATACATCTTTTTTAAAAAAAATCAGATAAAGAATACTTTTCTTTATGTATTCCCTTTTGATTTAAAATGTAACCAGTGTTACGATCAAATGAGTACTCAATTTTCTTTCTTAAAAACAACAATTGCTAAGTGACTGTCCTTGAAATGTTGGGAAGGCATATTACATTACGTTTGTGAGGAGGATTCCCACAGCTATTTAATAATAAGGACATAATTCTATTTAGTATGGCCTATGCGTATCTTTATATATCTATGTATCGATATATATCTAAATCTCTTACAGTGCTGGGTAAAAACAGACAGATGTTAAAGTTTCATAATTTTGCCAGTGACACAGGTAGTTATGAGCACAGTGCAGCTCACAGACAGACAGACAGACCTGCTTATCAGTGTGCTTTCTGCAGCAATCTTTACTCTTCCCATTAAGTGCAGTAGCAAATCTTTTGGATTCGGTGCAACCAGAAAACCGGGATCGCTTCCTCTATAATTTCCTGCGTGGAGGAGCGCTGCCTCCGTCCTGCCACCACCATTTCAAACCCTGATCTCACAACATTTGTGTCTCTGTACTTCCAGCAGCTTGACCAGCTCTTGCTGCGAGACACACAGCCTTGCACTTCACTACGTGCCTAATCGTTTGCAGGGCTTGCTTCTCCCTAAGCCAGGAGATAAAAAGGGAATGGAAAACGAAACGGGAAACATTCTGGATTTACACACTGAAGGTGTCAGGCCAGCTCGGAGCAGCAGCTCAGCTCCTCCAGGTCGCTGTCCTTGTCCATCCCCACCAGAACCAGCAGCTTCAGGACAGGCTGGCAGGAGCTCTGTCCCACTGACAGGCAGCAGCCTGTGCTGAGCACTTTGTTTGCACCCTTCCTCTAAAGAGCTGTGATCTGTGGAGCACTTAAGTTAATTTATCTTCTAGCACAAGTGTTGTCATTAAATACAATAGCTCCTGAGAGCCTTGTGTGGCTGTGGGTTGACCGTGGCTGGACACCAGGTGCCCGCCAAAGCCTCTCCATCACTCCCCTCCTCAGCTGGACAGGGGTGAGGAAAAATAAGGAAAGGCTGTTGGGTCAAATAAAGGCAGGGGGAGGTCACTCGCCAGTTACTGTCATGGAAAAAACAGACACTACTGAAAGAAATTAATTTATTACCAATCAAATCAGAGTAGGGTGATGAGAAATAAAACCAAATCTTAAAAAACACCTTCCTCCCCCCCTCCCTTCTTCACAGGCTCAGATTTACTCAGGAATTCCCTAATTCCTCGCCTCCAGCGGCACAGGGGGCTGGGGAATGGGGAATGGTCACTTCATCACGCCCTGTCTCTGCTGCCCCTTGCCATGGAAACCCAATACACCTCATTATCCCTACAAATGTCCCTGGTACTTTCCCTATTGCAGCAGCCTTCCCTAGAAAATAATTTCTTGGCTTTCTAAAATGCAGTGGGTGTATACAACATACTGTCCAGTTTGACTCTCCAAACATTTCATTTTATTTAATGTTCCTGTGTAGTGGAAAGAGGAAGTCATCATGATTACATATAAATAATTCCCTTTTGCATAATTTTCTATGTTACATCTTCATTAATACATGCCATGTTTAAAGAGACAATTATTCCCTCTCCCTTTTTTATTGACTTAAACGCTCCCCTTTTCCCGCAATCTAAAGGAAGGCAGGACTGTTAAAACTTAAAAAAAGCATGAGAAATCATTGAAGATTGATCCTGTGAGAGATTTGTGTCTGTTGGGCTAGTTCAGACCTTCTAACATCTGCTTCTTGCTGTGCTGAACTGGAGACACGTGGTTGGTTCTCCCAGTAAAATTCACGTGTGTTTCCCAGTTTCATTCCTCAGCAGCAGCAGACTGCAGGGAGGTCAGACACTGAGCAAGGTCAGACCCATTTGCATCGTGTCTTTTCTGGGAGTTGCTACTTTTCCTCTTGCTACCATGAATTATCCCCAAAATTGCCAGTCTGACCCCACTCCTCTGCTTCCATGGGAAGGGGCCCTTGCCCTCTCCTGGTTTGGCTGCAACTCCGTGCTGTGAATATACAGCATTTGTTCTCCAGATGCTGACTGTGAAAATTCAGGTTTCTGACAGAAATCTTAAAATCCATTATGATAAAGAGGACAGGAATCTCCAGGAAAAAAAATTCCGCATTAGGAATTTCATCTCTCTCCTGGTCTTAGTCACCTCTGTGCAGGAATTAGTCACCTCTGGGCCTTTTTCATTCTGTGGTCTGAAACCTTCACTGTGTTTAAGGAACTTTTCTAAATAAAGAACATACAAGTTATTAAATGAGCACTCTGTGGGTTACTACACAAATTCATCCTGAAAAAATCACTTAAGCAGCTGATTTACTCTGCCACTCAAACACTTGTAAGAAACACTTGCAAAGATGGCAAAAGTTCATAAAATAATTCCGGGAAAAGTTTTGAGTAACCACTTTGTTTTATATTATATAAAATATTTAGTCATTATTCAACTTCACATTTCCTGTTTCTCAAAAACCCCCACCAAACCAACCAACCAACCAAAAATATGTAACACTTAAGCCACTTCATGGCTTTAAATTCAGCACAGACAGGGCAGGTCTTGCATGTTTTCACTTCCCCCAAAATTGCTCACAACAGCTGATAATGAGCAGTGCCAGCACTGACTCTGATTAGGAAAATGAGTACAGAAAGATAAAAATCAAGTTAAGATCTCAGGAAATTCACAACACCCAACAATCAGGAAAAAATGGTTAAAGAAATTACTTCTGTAAAGTCTCAGCATTTTTCAGGCACCTTTGTTTACTTTCCTGGTCACTGTACTTGGCATTTTACTGATGCCTTAGGATTTTAGCTTTTATATTTTCATATATTTGTAATCTTGAAATTCTTTAGTGTGTAACTCTGAGCTCCATATAGAGTGTGAGCTACTGCTTTTCCCATTTTGGTCAGACACAACAATTCCTCTCCAGGCCTGAGAATCAAGGACACCTCACTGTCTCAGGCCTCGAGAAATGGAAACAAAAGTGAGTTGAGGGGAGCAAACTGAGAGAATGGGACTGCACTGCCTGAAGCTGTAATTGGACACTTAACCTCTGATATGCAAATGGACAAAACCTATATCTGTCCCAAAAACTTGTGCCTGTGCCCATCCTGGGTGCAGTCTCTGTGAGACTCCTGCACTGCCCAAGGTGCACCCTGTGAAGGCCTTTCCATAAATCCCTGCCCTTTATCCTTTCCCTCTGTCCAGCCTCTGTTCCAGATCAGCCTCTACAAGGCATCATTACAGGCAGATTGATGTGGTTTCAAGATATTTAATAATGGATCTTTAAAATTCAAAAAGCCCCACAATATCAGCTTTGGTGTCACCTTCATCTGGATGCAGTAACTGTTGTCTCCTGCATTCAGCACACCAGTACTCCACGCTGTTGCATGGGGTTCTCATCAGACTGTTAATTAGTTCTGATATATTAACCCACTAGGCTGTGAAACAAGCCTTGGAGAGAAAACATGCTTTGCTTTCCTCTTTATGTTATTTTATAGCAGTAGAACTCCATCAATTTCCTGGTGTTGCACCCAATAAACATGAATGAGAGACGCAGAAGAGTTGATGCTTGTGTGAAGAGGAGAGTGCAGCCAGGGCAGCTTGAGAAGAAGCAGCAATAAGAGATGAAGAATCACAGAATATGCTGAGTTGGAAGGGACCCACCAGGATCATTGAGCCCAGCTCCTGGCCCTGCACAGAACAACCTAAAGAATCCCACCCTGAGCCCAAGAGCACTGTCCAAACACTCCCTGAGCTCTGTCAGGCTGGAGCTCTGACCACTGCCCTGAGAGCCTGTTCCAGTGCCCAGCCACCCTCTGGGGGAAGAACCTTTTCCTGATATCCAGCCTAAACCTCCTCGACATAACTTCCTGCCATTGAATGAAAGGTATTGTTAACACCTTGGCCAGTGATAAATACAGACAATTCAGAGAGACATTTAGCTTCTCAGCTTCCTTGGAAAGGCTCAGTTTCTTCAGACTTCTCCTCTGTCTTGCAAATCAATCTAATTTTTAAATCTCCATATTAAAAAAGAGTTCATCTCTATTCCCAACAGCAATGCATATATTTCACTTAATGTATGCTTCATCTTTTCCTGTCTCCTAACTGGAACTGATGGATGCTTCTTGCCAAGTTTCTTGGCTCTCCACTGCTCTCACATCACTGTGCATGTTCATACAAACAATTACCAGTGTTACTTGAAAGTACATCTCTCTGCCATGCACATGGGTAAGAAGATGCTGAGACTTCATTCAGCAGTTCCTTTGTTCAGACATGGACCCTGGTGCTAAATGGAGTTTGCCAGTGTTTCCATGGAAACCAATCAAAATTCATGAAAGGACCGATTTGACTGGTTCCAACCAGCAATGTTTTATTTCATTTGAGGGCCCAAGAGCAAAAGATATTACTTTCATCTACTTGAAAAAGAGAGTGGATTAATTTGTTGCATCAGGGTTTGATGGCGGCAAGAAAAACAGCTTTATCCAGCTGATTGCAGGAAGGTTATCTGTTCATCCTTGATGGCAACCGCCAGCTCCATAGCTCCATGCACACCCCGGTGCCCCTGGAGCACCTGCAGCACAGCAGCGCAGTGGAGGCAGCCCCAAGTCCTTCCCCTTCCTGCCTCTTTGCCCTCTGTGCAAATTTACAATAAATTCTTAATCATCAGATCATAATATTCCAGCTGGGGAATTTGATATGTAATTTTTTTGTTCTTACATAACCTCACTTTACCAGTCTTTTAACACCCAGTCTTGATTTGCATCATTTTTCTTCCAACGGGAGGAAGAAACTGCGTAAAGTTTAATGCCAGACTTTATTTACTGTCTTGTACGTTGTTGCAGTAATAAACTCAGCATGATTGCATGCATATATTAATTTAGAGCTTTGAAATGGGACCATTTACATGTATGATGTATCTTCAGTTTGAAGCTTCTTACAGCCAGTTCTGTCTGACCCAGAGAAAAGCTGTGTTGTGCAGTGATTCAAAAGAACTGCATCCCAAAAGTCACTATAGAGTTCTGCTACTGGATTGGATGAGAAATAACAGCAGAGGGAAATGAAGAAAGATGGAGAAGAGAGGACACAGGGGTTTAAGAGAAAGCTCATCGTGATGCCATAGGGAAAGGTCACCTCATTGGCTCTGTGGAGAACCAAATGCAGTGAGGAGAACCAATTGTCCCCTGAACTGATGTGATAATTGACCCATTTGGGTCATTCCTGCCCTACACAGCCCTAAAGAGTTAGAGGTACTATGTTACTTTGACTAAAATACTGGAAATAAGCAGCTGAAATCCATTTAAATCTAGTTTATGCACCCAAATCCTGCTTTTTATCTGGGCTATTAGTCTTCTTAACATCAGGTGAAGAGCTATTTGTTATTTAAATAGCTTAAACTCCTTGTGAAATAGCGTGTCTGCCTCTATATTTCTTTCTCTTAATCTGCAGTTCTCACCTTTATGTTTATGCTTTTTTAGCTATAAAAGGAGCTGCACCCAAACATCACTTTAAAGTTTGGAGAAGTTTGCACTGCAGTCCCACTGTGATGCAACACACTTTCAAAGAATGTGCCTTCACTCCCACAACCAAAGCATATCCATTTTCTGTTGTCAAAGGACCTTTAAAGAAATTTCCTTTAATAAGGGTATACGCTATGGAGTTCAGACGGAAAGAAAGGGACCCTTAGGAAAATTTATCACTGGAAAAATGGGAAAACGCCAAGACCAACTCCTCCACAGGGTAAAAATGTACCACCTTTGTCCCAGTTCTGCAAACATATTGGTGAATAACTCAGTATGGGGGGATGACCCCACTCAAGGCGTTGAAATAAAAGTGATGTTTGAAGAAATAATCCCAGTTACGAGCCCTTGGAGAATCAGAGCACATTGGCTAAAGAGAGCCTGGTTATTTTGTCATGTTTCAAAGCATTTACTGAGCGTTATCAATGCTGCTAAACCAGGGGGATACAACTGCAAGTTTTCAAATATAGTCCAGGCTTCTTGGTGTACAGGTGGTACCATACAGGGACAAAAAGGAATGTGCATCCAAGGCAGTGTGGGCAGGGCAAGGGAGGGGACTCTGCCCCTCTGCCCCACTCGGGTGAGACCCCACCTGCAGAGCTGCCTCCAGCTCTGAGATCCCAGCACAGGAAGGACCTGGAGCTGCTGGAGAGAGTCCAGAGGAGCCACCAAGATCAGAGGAATGGAGCAGCTCTGCTGTGAGGAAAGGCTGGGAGAGTTGGGATTGTTCAGCCTGGAGAAGAGAAGGCTTTGGGGTGACCCAATTTTGGTCTCTCAGTGCCTGAAGGGAACCCACAAGAGAGATGGGACAAGAGTATTTACAAGAGCCTGGAGTGACAGGACAAGGGGGAATGGCTTCAAACTGAGAGAGGGCAGGTTTAGATTGGATATTTGAAAAAAAAGTGTTCCCTGTGAGAGTGCTGAGGCCCTGGCACAGGGTGCCCAGAGAAGCTGTGGCTGCCCCATCCCTGGAAGTGTCCAAGGCCGGGTTGGATGAGACTTGGAGTGACCTGGGACAGTGGAAGGTGTCCCTGCCCATGGCAGGGGGTGGAATGAGATGAGGTTTAAGATCCCTTCCAACCCAAACCAGCCTCTGATTCTATGATTCTGTGAGTACAACATGGGTCAATGCACACTTGGGTTTTCTGGGATGGGGAAGGGGTTTGGGCCATGGAACACTCTGCCAGCTCAAAACCTCTGTCTCCATCCCTAACATGGCAAGTGAACAACTAACCTGCCTCTGGGAGAAAATCTCACAAAAACCACACCTGGTCTGCCTCAACCAGTACTTAATGGAAACTTAAATCAGCACTTTATACATTTTCACAATGCCTAAAAAATACAGTCCTAAATTCTTCTGTACTTCTAACTGTTATACAAGTCATATTCTACTGCTTACTGTTTGTCATACAATAAATACAAAACCATACTCTGTGGTCAATGGACACACAATTTGTTAATTTATTTGTTTCTTTAGCTTTAGCTTGTTTATTGCTGTTTGATGTTTTGGTTTAAAAATTTTTATTGATAGGTATCACTTGCAAAAATGAGTTTTGATAATATAGATGACGAAACTTTCCAGCTTTTGGAATAGCAATGAAAATAGAAGAAGGAATAGTAATTTCAGAGAAAAAAAATATTCACTTTGGAAGCAAAGGCAGTCAGTGCTAATGGCTTTAAAATCTCTGCCTTCTACAATTAATAACCCAGTGACATGGATCTTTTCAGGCTATTACTGAAGAGCTGTGTGTTTCATGCCACCGGCGTCACTTTAACAAATTGTTGTATGAAATAGCCCTTCAGAGCTTTTGTTGATTGATAACTGCTTTAAAGAAACTTCCTTTTGTGGAAAAGAGAGAGTGAGGTGGAGTGATGCAAATGACTTCTAACTGCAGATCAGAAAAGGGCCACTCCATCATTCTGTCTGCAGCTTGTCAACATAAATTTCGGAAAGTATTCTCAAAAAAAAAAAAGAAAGAAAGAAAGAAAGGAAGAAAATGAAGGACCAAGAGTGCCATTTTAAACATCAATATTTCAATTAAGTTCCCACATAGTTTACACAGCAGGCTTAAGTTTTGCATAAATTAAGAGAGAGAACTTTTTTTCAAACTTGTGATAGCATTGACTGATCTTCTCCAACCACTGCTGTGCATCATTTTTACTTTAAAGATTCCTCTAATGTGAAAACCAGTGTAGCTATTCTTTTTTTATTTTAATTTTTATGCTTTGCTTTTCCTCCCCCTTCTAGCACTAGGACTCAGCTGTTGCTTTACAGACTTACGACAGGACACAGGTTTTATGTGCTTACAGAAAGTTCAGCTCCATAAACCTGTTCTGGAGAGCAGAACCTATAAAAGCTGACCTGCACCGACCACTGTGGGTTATGCCTCTGTCGTATTTACTGGGCAAGGTGGAGATGAATCATTAAAGTAATGTCTGTAGGTAAAGGAAGAAGTTTTTGTCTTTCAAATCCTCTTGTAGGGAAAGGACAGCTCACCTGGAGCAAGATTAAGTCAATATAGAAGGTTTCCCCTCTGAAATAATGTTAAAATTTGAGGCCTGATACAGCATGCTTTGATATTCTTGGCTTTAATTTAGAACGCCTTTCTAGATGCTAAAATTATTTAATTTCCAGAAGATGAAAAATGTCCCAGTCAGAGTAAGAGCCTTTGAAAAATCTTATTATTTAACTCTAAAGACAGGGAACAAGCATTAAATACGGGCATTATCCAGCATTTAAGTAGCATGAGAATTTACTTTCAGTCATTATGGAGTAGGTCATCTTTAACAGCAGGAGAGAAAAGCAATTTTGAGAAAAAGCTGATTTAAATAATCTCAGTGTATAATTTTAGCCAGTGGGAGAGACATCTTCAAGATTTCTCCTGCTTTGGACAAAGATATTACCAAAGAATACTCCGTGTCTGTGTATTGCTGCCCCCTAAAACTTCACAGCTCAGTAATTATCAGACATAAAGCTGGAGAAAAAGAACTGTGTTTACAACAGATGTGACCTATGGCTAAAGCACAAAAGCTGCCTGTCTGAAGGACTGGGAGGAAGTTTTACAGTGAACACGGGCTGGGTTCTTTAATCTCCGCGATGAAATGATTGTTTCATTTAAAACTGCATTGCAGGCAGGCCGAGAGGTCTGTGTATTTAAGGTTGCCTGGCACTTTCCATTACAAGGACCTGTTTTCAGACACTCATACCTTTGACAAATGTGACCTGTTTGGACTGAAATATCTCATGCCAGGTGTCTGCCTCAGAATTAATTCTGCGAGGAAATTATGTCAAGGAGAGTTTAATGTTTTTCGAGTATAAGGCAAGGAAAAAATACTGTTTTATTCTTAGTGAAAATAGGGGCAATTTTTTTTTTAACTCTTAAGCAGAAACACATTCATCTTGCAGAAGAATACTAAAAGTTTGTTGGGAGGTGTTTTCTGTTTATCAGTTTTTTGTCATCATCTGCATAAAGGTGGTTATTGTGCCTTTTTAAAGTCACAGTTTGTGATGGATTTGCAAAAGAGCAGCTACCAAAATATCCACATGTTCCTGCTGAGTGTTGCTGTTGACAAGGAAATAATGTCCTGAAATTTTAGTCCTAGACTGATTTTGAGTCAAGCAGGACATGGAAAGTACCTTTCCAGCCTAGTTCTGGCACTACAATGAGGTCCAGGAGGTTCATTGCCATGGTTTAGGAATGGTATTCTCCAATTTAGTGCACAGAAAATTAAATTTGCTTTAATTCTAATATTTCTTATTGCTTGGAGGTTGCTTTTTACTATTATGGGTTTTCTTAAATCTAGTTATGGGAATATGTTGTACAGTATCTCTCTGTCCATCCATCAGTCCATCCACCCATCCATGTACATGAAGTATCCTCTGTTCCTAGCCAATTTCTAGCATTTTTACCTTTATCTGTGCAGCAATATACTGTCAGTTTGGTCTTAATTTTTTCTGCCAAGCCCAAGTTGTATATCCAGGGATGGTCAATGTCTCTGCAGGATTTTCCAAATTCCTTTTGCCAAGGCAACTGCACTGGAAAGGCAACAGTGGGGGTGGAGTCAGAGCAGATGGATGCAGATGCTCTGTGACTCGTGTTTGAATGGACCTTGTACCGCTCACTGGGCTGAGCGATGCAAAAAAATTTCAATTTTCCTGTTTTGCTCCTGCAACTGGTGCTCAATCTGCTTCTGCAACGGTGCTGTGAACCTGAACCTCTGACAGGTCTGGGTAAAAAAAAGCATCTTAAGTTGGTCATCGGTGTCTTCAGATTGCAGCAGACATCTGTGTGAAAGAAGATTTTGGGAACTTATTTTCACATTTGGTATTTTCTGTCATGAGAGGTTGCCAAAACATTGGTGAAAAACATCGCAGGTAGGATTGAGCCCACGTCACAGGGGAAAAGGACAGGGTCATTCCTCTTCCAAGAGCTCTTTGAGCCCAATTCCTTGTGAGTTTCAGGTTCAGTGACCAGCATTCATATTGAATTTACATTGAATTTACATCCTGCTTGGTGCTATGGGCCGTGGTTGTACAGAATGGCTCAGATTCCTTGCGTGGAATTAGGTCAAAATTAAGACACAAATATCTGCAGATAAACTGCTTGCCTCAACTCTCATTATGGCTGCCAGGGCCCTGGAGATGGGTTCACATGATGGAGGGTAGGTGCCTAGTGCTGTTTTGGATATCCTGAAGTACTCAGTGACTTGTTTTGAAGTTCAGTAGATGTACAGGTGTCACTTTGCTATTGCAATTTTGAAAATGCAGTTTTAACTGTTTTAATTCTGCTGTGCTGATATGGTTATAATCAATCCAGCCCATTCAGGAGAAACCTTTATCCTAATGCTTTTGGTTTACAAATATTTTGTTCTCAAGAGAGTATCCTTTATGCAGAAAAGAAATTACATCCTTACTTTGTGGCCATAAATATTTTGTGGTTAAGCTTATGGAGAATTTCTCTTGGGAATTCTTCCTTTGTAGGGCTAAAGTTCTTTGAAATCTTTCAGTGTCATTTTTCTATTACTTTCCTCTTTCTATTAAGAAGTATTAATGGAATGACAACTTTGATCCTTTTTTTTTTATCTAAAACCAGACAAAAATTTTCTATTCCTTCCTTTATAAAATGTAAATAGGCTGAAATAAATAAGAAGCAGAGTGTCTTTGGAGATTGGCCTTTTTGAGTTTAAATGTCCCAATTAAAACCTAGTGCTTACTTCAAAACATCTGGTGAGTTTATGAGAATTCATATATTCCAGAGATATGACAATTCTTACGCACATATTTTATTGCACTGTTTCTGTGAAATACAATGTAGACAGAAATATGGTCCCCTTGCCTCAGCAGGCTTGACAAAAAAGAAAAATAGGGCCACAAAAATTTCAAACAGGTTTGGAAATTTATCTGATCTGTGGAAGGTAGTCCTAAGAGGAAGACGGACGTCCTGTGAGGTGATTTAGATCCAAGTTTTAAAAGATATATAGACATTGGTCTTCTTTGCAGGGGGAGTGAAGCTGAATGCTGGTTCCTGGTGTATGAACTCCACAAGCATTTTGACCTGGAGGTGTGAAAAAAGGTCACTTGGTGGCCAGATCTGGTGTTCAGAGGTGGGACACATGGATTGGTGCCTCCCAAGGATGAGGACACTTGTGGGTTTGGTCCCTTGCTTGCGGTTCTGGGTTTCCAGTTCAAGATGGGTCCTACTCCTTTCTCCTCCAGTCACAGGGAACGAAGTGGTGGGGCTGTAGCCTTTGATGGACTCACAGCTGTTGATGTGCAGATATTTAAGCTGAGTTTTCTGGGGAGTGTAAGTGGGAAAATTCCTGAGCTGTTGGTCCTTTCCAGAGCCTCTCGGGTTCCCAGGAACCAGCTCTGAGAGTACATGAAAGGAGAAGGTCAGGACACCACCAGACAGCACAGGTGGCCTCTGGGCCAGGGGAGGCTGGGGCACCTCTGAGCCTGGGTGGGCACAGCCTGGTCACTTTTTATGATGGTGATGCCTTAGGATTTTAACTTTTATATTTTCATATAGTTGTAATCCTGCAATTCTTTGGTGTTTAACTCTCAGGTCCATACAGAGTGTTAGCTTCTGCTTTTCCCATTTTGGTCAGACGCAACAATTCCTCTCTAGGCCTGAGAATCAAGGACACCTCACTGTCTCAGACCCCGAGAAATGGACACAAAAGTGAGTTGGAAGGGAGCATACTGAGAGAATGGGACTGCACTGCCTGAAGCTGTAACTGGACAATTAACCTCTGATATGTAAATGGACAAAACTTCTATCTGTCCCAAAAACATGTGACTGTGTCCATCCTGGGTGCAGTCTCTGTGAGACTCCTGCACTGCCCAAGGTGTACCCTATGAAGGCCTTTCCATAAATCCCTGCCCTTTATCCTTTCACTCTGTCCAGCCTCGGTTCCAGGTCAGCCTCTACAAGGCATCAATGGACACCAAGAATTTCCATGTGTTTCACCCCAGGCTACAAATTCCTCAGAGAGGAGATTTCCTGGGCACAATTATACTCTTTAGATCAGGTGCTTGGGAATGTTCAAGGATGTTGAGGAAGCACTGAATTTTAGGCAATCCTTAGCTGGTCACTGAAGTGTGGCCAGTCTTGGTTGTGGGATCTGGGTGCCTGAGGTGTCGGGACTGACTCCACTATTGGTCCCATTTCCTATGTTTTGGAGCCTGTTCTCTGTCACTGCCTTTCTCTACTACTACAAACAAGTAAATTCACCTTCCTGGGTCTCTTTGTCCCCAGCCCTTTTCTCTGCCGTGTGAAACTCTCCCGAGGCAGAGTCAGCCTGGCCCTGTGTGTTACACCTGCTCTGGTGAGATGTGCAAAAGAAGCTCAGGGGCTCATTCAGTGCTCCAGGAACACTGGTGACCAGGGAATCCCAACCCCATATTGCCATGTTTAATGCAAAATGCTTTAGCATTAGGACTTGATGGAAAACTCTGACTGCTATAGTGCACTTGGGAAACCACAAAATGCCTTGGGATTCTTGTAGTCAATCTCTGCAGACTCATAAGTATCAATTTGACCTAAATATCAAGTGCTACATACCGAAAAATCAAATTTTTCTTCTATACTTAATTCTGTCATGATTCAAAGCTCTAAAATGTAATGAATAACAATTAGCCATTCCCAAATCTCCAAAATGTGAAATAATTTTCTGTCTTTAAAATAATATTATTGTGTTATTTTTCCAACAGACACAGAGAACTTAGAAAGAATGATAAGTTAGTAAAAATGATCCTTTGGGTACATTTTTATCCCTACCCAGCTTATAAATACGTTGCATTAAAAAAACAAACAACTGCCGAAGTGCATTTTAGTAAGTAAAATAAAACTATTCAGATTTATTGCAGCTCAAGAAACAACAAACAAGCCAGTTGAAAAATAAATGTAGAGTTTTAGAATGTAACGAATGGTAAGGTAGGAGCTATTATTTGTATGAAACTTATTTAAGAATCAGCATGCTGTTAGCAAGCTATATAACATTTTTCTACAGTGTACTACTTCCCAATTTTGAAATTTTTTTAATGAATGGGGGAATTGCTGTTATTTCCTAAAGCACTCTGATCAGGAATTGTTATACTGAGGCATACAGCTGACTTACTAACTTGAAAATCGGAATGCAGGGAAGGAAAAGGAAAGCAAAAAAGAATCAATGGGTGCTAAATAACCCCAGCTGAAAAGACAGCACATGTCACAGATGCATTTAAGCGTGGCATGTCCAGGAGTAGTAGGAATTAGCATAACTACTGCCGTGGAAATCAGCAAGAGTTTAATCATCAAGTTCTACGGGTGATGACTCAGAAAAACGCTGAGTGCTTTTGAAAAATCTCGCTCCAATAATTTGACTTTTCTTTTTTTTTCCTACGACTTGGTAGTGTTAAGAGAAGGGGAAAAGAATAAAAGGCTGTGCTTCATTTTGTCACATCTGGCATAGTGATAAATCCAGTTGTGCAGTGATCTCTAGCACCATTACAGAGTTGAAATTTGCTGAGAACACCAAACACTTGAGGGGTTACAGATCTGAGCTTCATGACATTTTTGATTTGGTGAGTGAACTGCTTTGACACTTCTGAAATACACTGTCAGTTTTATTTCATTCAAAACCCCATGGAGGGTTCAACCATAAATCATAAATGGCTTAGGCTGTCCCAAAATTGCACTTTCAATGAATAAGTGACTTGTCCTTCCCAAAATCTCCACATTTGCAGCTTGTAGTAGGAGCTGGAAGAAACAGGCAGCTCCACAGCTCTTGTTAGTTCAATGGAAGCCAAATGGCAAATCACTGCCTTTTGATCAGCTCCTGAGTGACAGAGATGGCAAAGCTGACAGGGAATGCAGACAGAGTAAGTCAGCACATGGCAGGTTTTAAACTGAGTGTATGAAGGAAGGAGTGAGCTGAACTGAGAACAGAACCTTTTTTTCACAGTCTTTCCACTATGAAACTGCATCATGTCAAGATAATTGAAAAAATGCTGATTTTTTTCCTGCTCTCTGAAAAAGAAGTATGACGCTTTTAATGAAAAAATTATTATAATATTATTATGTTCCATAAAACAATTTAAAGCAGACAGAAAATAAAGCCAACTCTTTGTAAAGCACATTGATTTAAAATATGAAAGGAATATGTGGAGTCAGGGGAAAGGAACACGGCTTGTTGTTAATTACTGAACCACCTTTGATTTGTGTAGCCAATAAACCAGGATGAAATAGATGAGATGCTGCAGACAATGTAAGACAAGTCTTGTCCCTGTACCCTGGCAACAGATCAAGAAAATATGATACTGACATTATTATGTTCCATTTGAGGTACCATTTCTGTCTCTAATGCTTTCCTATAGTTTATTTCTGTTCATCACTGGAGTGATTTCATTCTTGAAAATTATGTATATTTTACAAAGTAGGTAAATAAAATTAGTAACTTGTTGCCAGGAGAAAGGTCTGGCATTTGGATTGTGAACAAAATTTCTGCCCCCTCATTTATGCATTTCAGCACAAAAAAAATTTCTTCTTTTAGTGGCTTCAATTTCTTATCATCTCCAAAACTTGAACTCAAGTCCTTTCAACAAATGGTTGTTTTTCTTTTTGTTCTATGAGTTTCTCTGCTTCACTGTCCAAGTGTTGTTCTAGTGGAAAGAGAACACTAGTGATGCCGACCTTCCACTGCAGTTTGATGAATGAAGAAGGCATCAGATACAATCTACTACACCAACTTCTGCACTGCACACGCTGTAGAGGTAAGCGAGTACTCTCCTGGGAAGGACGCGAAGTTGGCATCCTTCACACCTGAGACAGAGTAGCTGTTACAGGACAAGTAAGTACTCTCACCTTGCTTTCAGAGCCCCCACTATCTTGTTCTGCCTTGTGTGTCTCAGATAAGAAGAGACACGAGTTCACATTTTGAGATGTTTGTTCAACACCTTAAAAAGAAAGGAAAAAAATCCCTTTGATTTTAGCTAGTAAATGCAGACTTTCACTTCTCCTTTTTGTAGAGAAAAAAGTTGCTGTCAAATTTGACTCCAGAGATTTGTATGGAACAAAAGCTTGGGTAACCTGGCATCTCTTTCTTTTCTATTTTTAGTGACAGTTTAAAAGGAAATTCCTAAAAGCGGATTTTCATTCCTTCTCCTTAGGGTACATCAAACTCAGCAGGTGGCAATATAAACTTCACCAGCTGACATCATGATTCTCACCCATACCACTTGGAAGAACAATTCCTGAGGGGAAAAATAAAGAGAACTTTTAAAAATACCCTTATCTGATATGATCAGAGAAGAGAACATCACAAAAACTGAAGTCAGCAATTGCACAAATACTTTAAGGCATTTATTGCATACATCTATCTTAGAAACTTAATTGCTGTAGTTTGCCACTGGAGTCAGTGCATGAAGGAATGTTTCATCAGATGGTCTTTTGTGTTCAGATCTTGGGCTTGTCTTCTTCCACCTCAGTGATGGATCTCAGATCTTCAGATCCCAGTGAGGACAAGGTCTCAAAATTTTAAAGTCTAGAGTAATTACTCATTTATTACTACTTCCTCTTCCACCTTTGTTGCCAAAGATGTCTTTCATGAAGGAACATCTGACATGGCCAGGCAATATTAGTGTGACTTTAGTACTGATCACCAGTGTCATCAAGAACCTTTTGACTCTTGAGGAAACTTTCTGCTCTGCTTCTCACTTTGTCCTATGTTATTCTCATTCTCAATGCCCTCTACTCTCTTCCCAGTTCTGTTCTCCACACTCTTCCTCACCAAACATGATCTTTATCCTTCTCTTCACATTCTCTTCCACTTCTCACATCCTCTCTGCAAATCAAAGCATGTGTTGCAGTTACATATTAAATAAACACAAATAATACATAAATACTGAAATGAAAGAGATACATTTTTATTCCCAATATCAATGCCCTGTAGCACACTTATGATTTGAAATCCCTGCCCCTGACAGCTTTTCTTGCATGATAGCTCCGTCCTCAGTGTGGTTTGTCTGTTGTGAAGCAATTCAGGCATGGAGAAACTCTTGTTGCATTATTTGTACAATTGGGACTTGAAGCCTGTCTGCTCTCAACTGCCACATTTACAGTAATCCTTAAGAACTTTTGTTCCAGCAACAGGGACCACAGGTTTCCAGGAGACCTGCAAAGAAGTCAGCACATGTTAGGTGAGGGAGCGTAATGTTTCCCATACACACACTCTTACCTGATGGCAATAATTTAGTGTAATTCCTTTTAATAACAGGCCAAACTAAATCAAATACCATATTTGGCGCAGGTAACAAGGATTCAGGAAAATAATTTGCACAGCTCCACTGGCACATGGCTGCTTGTGAAACTGTTGTAGTCTCACATTCTGTGCAAATCCTCTGAAAACATGGTCCAGTTTGCTTTTGCACTTTATCTAAAACTGCTACTAGGTAAGGAATTAAATCGTCGATAGCTTAGATAGGGAGTTCAGAAGATTGAGTTTGATTACTGAACAGACATTTCTTGAGTGACCTTGGGTAGATTACAATTTGACCCAACCCGTGGTTCTGTTTTTTCATTGCTGAACCTGCTATGGGGGAAACCCCATGAAAAACCAGGATTTTGTAGCAAGAGTGGCTGCATGAATACTCTAAAGGGAAATGAAGTTGCAGCACATGATGTTTTCATTCCTACGGTGTCAGTTTTGCATTAGCTCAAAATATTCCCTCTACTGAGGAGGGGACCCTGGTGATCCACATCATATCAAGCTGTGCAAAATAAATTCCCAGTTGAAGGGTATCAAGTCCTACCTCATTTTTCACGCCACATCACTTTTGTGCAAACATTTAGAAATATAACTTTAATATCATTTTAATGGAAGGCAAATAATGTGCCCTTTCCATTCAATGGAAGATTAACCCTGGAAAAAAATAATTTACCGCCCATTGTTTTTGCCTTTTAAGTTAATGGAGCTTTTCAATTAATAACAATAAAGTAGGCTTTTACACAGAGTATTAATTTTACACTAGCAATATCCTCACCTTTTTTGTCCAGTTCAGTGTCATAATTTTCTTGGGACTCCCTCCTAACTCAGGGATGTTATTAGGAGGTACTGATAGTTGGCTATTGCTCATCTGTTGGATCTACAGTCAGTCACAGACCATCGTTATAAAACTCCTAATGGCTTGGAAAGTGCTTTCTGGAGCAGAAAGAACTCGGTGTAGATTGCAAATCTCTGTGTGTATTTCCCAAGTGTCTGCACTTACAATGCCTTCAGTAGCTACAGTAGATTTACACAGGCAGATAGTGACAGGACAAGGGGAATGGTTTTGAGCTAAAGAGGAAAGATGCAGTTAAGATGTTAGGAATTAGCTCTTTGCTCAGACAGAGATGAGGCCCTGGCACAGGTTACCCAGAGAAGCTGTGTCTGCCCCATCCCTGGACTTGTTCCAGGCCAGGTTGGATGGGGCTCTGAACAACCTGACCTAGTGGGTGGTATCTCTGCCCATGGCAGGGGCTTGAAACTGGGTGATCTTTAAGGTCCATTCCACTCTAAGAATTTCAATGTTTCTGTGATTTACCAGAGACCAGAGAACTTCAGCAGACATTGGTGGTTTCCAACGTCCCCGTGGCTCTGAGTTTCACCTGTTTCTAGTTCAGTGCGTCACGATCTCCTCAGCAATTCTATTTCACCTTCCAGAGATGTAGAGCAAAACAGACCATGCTGCCAAGGAATGAGGCACCTCTTCCCATTAACTCCTGACATGAAATGATGCAAAGGAGGCAGATTTGGTTCTGTTCCATCCACCGCCGCCAAGAAAATCTCTTCCCCTGACTTTGGCTTTCAAGCCATGCAAAAAAAATCCTGGTTCTTTACACAATACCATGAACTCACTTCTGTGTTTTGAGTACAGATGGCTCCCAAAGGGAATGTCAGCCAGTGAGTCCTCTCATTGAACAAATATTTAATTCTGCAGTCCAGTGTGACCAAGAGCACATGTACCTTCTCTGCTCTGTCTCATGGCAAGCTTTCCTGAGGTGCACCTTGTCTGTGTGCTTGGGTTTTCTTGCAGGGGAATAGGTGAAAAGGAGATGATATCCATTGAATCACCCTGTCAGAACCTAATCAAATCGTGTGTCCTAACTCAGGAGCTGCTGGAAGCATTATGGATAAGAACTACCCTGCAATGAAGACACCAACATTGCACTCAATTCTCTATTTCCTCTTTGCTCCTGAATAAGGAGCTGTGTACTGCCAGTCTATTTTAATTAGAGAGCTTCTGTCTCTTGATTTAGCCACACTGTCTTCTGCCAGTTCACTTGCCTCAGAATGCCAGGAATTTGTCATGTAGTGAGCACCTCTCAAGAGTGTCAGCTCAAGGGCTCGGGTCCATCTGAACTTGAGCCAGAAGAAACTTGGAAGTGGTTTTAAAGCTGCTCATCTCCACAGTCATTGAGAAGGGATTCACTTACAGTAGCTGACTCATTCCAGCTGCCTCAGGCATTCATTTTTGGGCATGTTGGAGTGCCCTGTGAAGATCTCTCACTTCTACTGTCCACAGGGCATCTATTTAGATAGCATCTCCTGTGAACTTGAGGTAGTTGCCCAGACTCTCGTAAGAGATATAATATTCATCTCCTGTGGAGACAGGACAGACAAATCAACCCCCCTATCTCACATGGGGAAATCTCTGAGTAGGTTTGATTTCAAGCTGGATCTCACCCTCATGTCTTAATCATTAGTGGGCTGAAGGCAGGTGAGCTATGCAAGGTCACCTCTACAGGAATTTAGGATTGTTACCTTACTTTAGTATGGAACACGCTGCAAGTCAGAAGGTGATACCAGAAACAAGACCATTTTCACAGAGTTCTGACACATCCTACATCACATCCCAGGAAGAGCAAACTCTGTTTGGTAGAGGATAGAAATTATTTACAGGAAAATGTCAGATCCTACAGTATTGGGAGTAGGTGGTCTTGGTAATGGGAGGCTCTGGGAGAGGCCTCTGTGAGAAGAGGCCAAGGGCTGCCCTGTGGCAAATGCTACAGCCCATGCACCCACTGCAGGACAAAGCTGAGCCCATCAGGGAATTTTGTGGTGCCTCTCTGAAAGCATAGTTGAATAAGAGCAGAAAATACTGTGAGAGGGGGAGAGAATCACAGAGAAACAACAGAGAGAACACCATGGTCAGAGGAGAAGGAGATGCTTCAGGGTGGGGCAGATATCTCTGAAAGGGCTGCAGCCCCTGTGGATGTGAGGACCCAAACCAGAGCAGAGGAAGAACGAGAGGAAGGAGGAACTCAAATTGTGGCAGGACAGTTGAAGGACCAAAAAGATATCCTAGAAAATTTCAGATTCCTCTAGATGCTTTCCAGTGTGCACCTGAATTAACTATTGATGGTCTATGCACAGGAGCCGCAGAATCAGACAGGGGCCAATTCATAGCAGCAACATTGACTCCCTTGGAACTACAAGGAAACATAATAAGGATTGGTCTATTTTAAAAAAAAACCCCACGACATTATTGGGAAGCCAGGCCTCTGAATGTTTCCACAAGCAGAGGTGTCAAGTCTAATGGCAAATTAACAAAAGCAGAATCTAACTCAAATCTGACAGGATTTAAACTGATACTGTTGCCATAGTAACTTTGCTGTTGACATGCAATACTTAAACATTTCCTGTGAATTCAAAGCACTGTTTGGTGCTGCTGAGACACACACAATGAAATTATTCCATTAAATGTCCCCTGGAGGAAGCACTCAAGTGCTTGGATGCATCTGAATTATGAGCACACGCTCCACACAGCCAGGTACATTACTGACCTTTCGGGTATCACAGGAGATTAGAGGATGTGTCAATCCATGACTAAGTTCAAAAAATTTTATTCAAATTAAAAAATAAAAGGAAGTGGTAGCTTGAAGCATTAACTCTTGCAATGTATTAGGGCTATAATCACTTTGTCTTACAATGGCCACATATGCAACATGAATCCCCACTGTTGCAAATCAGATAGTTCCACGCCATGATCCATTAAAATCTGAATTTGTTTTCTACCTGCTTTTGTCGTACATCAACAAGCTCAGAGAGCCTTTTCTTTTCTCTTTCCTCTTTTCTTTTCTTTCCTCTTTTCTTTTCTTTCCTCTTTTCTTTTCTTTCCTCTTTTCTTTTCTTTCCTCTTTTCTTTTCTTTCCTCTTTTCTTTTCTTTTCTTTTCCATTCCTTTCCTTTCCTTCCTTTAGATGTAAATGTTTTTTGCAAAAATCAATTTTATCTGTTGAATGAATGATGAATAATCTGGTGGCACTTCTGCAGACGTGGTATCAGAAACCTATGATGGTGTTCTTCAAAAATGACTCTCTTTTGTGTGGCTTGTCTGTGAGGCGATTAGCCTGCAGCAAGTCCAGGTTTTCTCATTCACAGAGCCTTTCCTTTCAGCACAACAAAAATACAGTACTTTCTTTTAATTTTTCTCTCCTCAAAGAAAAACATAATTCATGACACTTTTAAAATAAAACTATGGAGAATATCTTCCTGGTAGTTTTCTGGGAAAATATATATGGTGTGCAGTCTTAAAAAAATGGTCAAACTTATTCAGAATAATACACAAGTAACATTTTGGTTTTTAAACCTCTGAAATTGTCTTTTGTGCCCCTGTTTATGCATATTAAAGCTCTGAAAAACACATTATTTATGGAAAATAATTCAGTACATGAAAGCACATGTAAGACAAACTGTATCCTCTCATCTTGATGTATCCGTGATTCTTATTAAAGATTCAGAGTGGTGCAACACTGTCAAGACAGAATATAGTGGTATACAACTTTGAAATTACCATAGGTCAAAAAATTTGTTCTTAAGTCATATCAATAATTCCTATAGAATGAACACCTCAAGTATTTCACAGTGTGGGGTAGAAATACTCAGTCAGTGTTGGTGTGAGTTTCCTGTTACCAGAACACCCCTGGGATCCAGGTGGGAAGTACCTGAGCTGTGCATCTTCCTCTAGGCATGATCCTTCATTGGAAAGAACTCTGCAGTTTCATGAGCAAATAAAGATATTATTGAAGACAAGGACAGCAAATCAACTTGATGTAGTTCCAAGAGGGCCCTTGCAAAGTGTTTCCATTTGAAAGACGTGGGGTTTGGTGTCACGCTTACAGTCTTTAAGATCTGCTCAACCAACCTTTGAACAAACAAAACTTCATCTGAGTGAACTTTTCTGGTGTTACACGAGTGCATCCGCTCTCAGCACAGACAGAAGCATTTAGAATAAAATACTTACACACCCCTTTTTGTAGGAATTTGATCACTGTTCAGGACCTGTATCAAAGCCATTGGTTATCTTAAGCCTATTTCTCCTGATTTCTGTTCTGATCTCAATTTCTCTGAGGAGCTACTTTTCTCTTCAAACACTCAGACATTTCCAATAGCCATACAGCACAGCCAGCAGAAGCTAAAATGCTGAAAATATGATCAGGATTAGAACCAGCTGACTGCTTATAACCTATTCCAGTTTCTATATATCTTCTGGTACAAGCTGGGAGATCTCCTGCTGGAGCTAAGAAAGTTACACTGATTTTTCCCAGCCAAGCATTACAGGGCAATGGACTGTTTAGAGAATTTTATCTACAGCTTAGTTGTCACATAAACAGCTGAAACTTCTCTTACTTAAATAAAGTCTTCCTTGATTTATGCTGGTGCAGTGACAGTAGAATTTCATTGATGTTCCACTCCATGCTGCACTCAGTGGCATTTGTGAAGTTATAGAACGTCAGCTATATTTACAGAGAAAAAGAGTTTCATTGCATTTAATGAAATTGCCTCTAGCGAAAAGCTCCTTTTTTTTTTTTTGTTGTTGCTGTTTTTTAAGAAAGCTGTAATGAGTTACTCATTTTTGTGGTGCTTTCAGTTCTGAGCAGCTCTTGGTTACACACCACATTATGCCAGTTTAGGACTTAAAGCCTGTGATCATCTCTGTGGTTTTTTCTAGTTAAGCTCAGAACAATTGCACACTAGTCAGCTGAAGTGAATCCCTATTTTGTCAAATCCCAGAGACCCTCTGCACTGAACTGATTCTCTTTCAAAAGTCACACCATAGATTGGCTGTCCCCAAAAGCAAGACATTTCTTGCTGCTTGTGGGAATTGAGATGCTTTTAACAAGGCTGAACGGCTCTATGTGATACAAGCCTTGCTCAGCAAACTCTGTCTGCTGCTTGATGTCTTTAAAGAAAATGTTTTTCTCTTTCCCCACGACTGATATGACTCCAAACCACTGCAGTCTGTAGGTTAACATATAAATGGAAAATAAAATATTCACTGGGCAAGCAACATGGGACTAAAAATCCTTTAAATAAATTAATCTAAAGGCAAACAGGCCAATGAGACCTGTTCTATATCTGTCCTTAACATCAATCTTCTCCCATGTGTCTGTCCACATGCACTTCTGTAGCATTTTTCCTGGATGGCTGAACAGATTTTCATCAGTGAGACGTCAGTCCAAAGCCTGTGACCCAGAGGGTAATTTATCAGGTTCCACTTCGAGCTTGAGGGCTTGAAAGGTATTGAGAGGAGTTGTAGCCTCCGACAAGCCAAGGATTTTCCAGAAGGTGAGTTCCTGGCAAATGCACGTACAAGGCTTTGTTCTACAGAAAGAAAGCAAGTATCTAGGTGAACATTCACATGTTGTATTAATCTTTTCCCACTCATTTTTCTTTGTGAGATGAATGTCTTTAACAGATGTATCATTGGCTGCTACGATTTCCTTTCAATGAGCTAAAATATCCAAACCAAGCTTCTCCTCTCCATAATGTCCTGGGTAGATTTAAGAATATCAGCGCTCTAGCAAACCCACACTCAGTAATTACCAGGTGAGGTTCACCAGGTCATGTTACAGAGAAGAGTTGGAGGAAGAAAATGTGAGGGACAGAAGCCAGTGTATGAAGCAGCTGCGATTGCTGAGAGAGCTTGGTGCCATTTAAAACCCAAGGTGGGCACTCAAGGCCAGTTAGGAGAAGTAAAGGATTCAAGCTGTGGCCCAATATATTAATACACTGGCTCATGCTGGCCGGGCCGGGAGAGCTGCAGCTTGTGCAGAGGTGCCCAGCACGAGAGGAGGACACTCTGTGGCACCTTGGTGCCTCGCTGGCAGCTCCCTCGCCCGGGCGGTGGAAGGCACGGAGCCACGCGTGCCTGGGGCTTATGGATTGCCCAAGCATAGCCAGAATTAACGAGTGAGGCGGCTTCTTCGGCCGGTATTCCAAGGGTTAATTGGAGAAACTCCCTCGAAGGGGTGTGGATGCTAAGAGGGCGAAATTCCAGCCAGGGTGCATTTAAAAGGGATACAGAGAAGGAGGTGGGGATGACATAGCAATGACCTATAGGAAGAAGGGAAGGGCAGGACAGGTATGGCTACCCTTCCTTAGGAGATACAAGGGGTGTCTGTCCGCTGTCAATCAGACAGACTGAGCCTACATCAGGTCACAGGAATTCAATGGGAGAAGCCATCCTCACAGAGCGGCATTTAACCTCTGGAGCCAGCCCACCAAACCTCTTTATCGGGGCTATGTGGCCCCTGGGCATTGCTGTGGTTGGTTCAGTCACCACAACAGCCCGACATAGCCCAGAAGTGCCAGGAGGGAAGGTTTCTTCCATGTTTGGCTTCACATATCTGCTGACAGACAGCTCTGGTCATGGAGCTCTAATCACAGGGCTAAATTAATCTGTTTGACAGAGACAATTCACAGAATCACTTCAGTTGGAAAAGACCCCTGAGATCATCGAGTCCAACTGTTCCCCCAGCACTGCCAAGGCCACCACTGACTCACATCCCCAAGTGCCACATCCACACAGCTTTTAAATCCCTCCAGGAATGATGACTCCACCACTGCCAGGTCTTGACAACCCTTTTGGTGAAGAAAATTTTTCCTAATAGCCAATTTAAAGGATTTGAACTCTTTAACCGAATCCCACTGCATTTGTTTAATACGATTTGGAGAGGTACTCATAGAAACAGAGTGGTGAGCCAAATCATCCTGGGAAGAGTTTAACACTCCGTAATATGTAGAGGGAGTTTTCCTTTTCAGTTTCACTGCTTAACTTGAAATTCTAAGTTTGTGTGCTGCCTTTGTCTCTATGGAAAAGGAAGCAGAGCTCTAACGTTACCTCTGCTAAAGTCTGGACACAGTAATGCTATAAAAATGTTGATAAGAAGGAAGATATGATCTGTACTGATACAAGAAACTCAAAATGTTGGCAAAAATGTGTGTATCCAAGTCTTTAAAATTGGCTTAATTTTCCAGTTCAAATGAAAAGAACTGCTTATTCCCTTTTTTCCTTTCAATGGATAGAGAGCAAAAAGAAATAAAAATAAGCTAAAAGAACATTCAGAGAAAGAAATATAAAAATGGTAGATGAAAGGAAAATTAATACTAATTGGTAATTTAAAAGAATGCCAAAACTTGGACTTAATTCCTTCCCTCTCATGAAGAGCAGCATCCCAAGTTCCCTTTATAAAAAACCCCCTAGATTTCCTTCTATCTGCTCTGTCAAAAACAATCTATGCTTTAGTCAAGCACAAAGTCAAGCATGAAGTACTAGGTTAAAACTCAGAGGAGCTGGGGGAAATTGAAGGGAAGGAAAATCATCTTTTTGAGCCACCGGTCTTTTGGGCTCTATAACTTAGAAAGTTTTAGGATTGAAGCAAACAAATTCCAAAGATTTCATTGTGACAGCTGGCACAGAGTGAGCTGAGTAATGGCAAGGAGGCACATCCTAGCCTCAAAAATTGGCAGAAACTTGAATAATACACTTTTAAACTACCACTGAACTAGAAATCCTGCCAGATCCTCAGTGCTTCACAAGTGCTGCTTGATGCCCTTTCAGCTACAGTGGCTTATTAGGAGCCATCAAAACAACCACCCAGCTATTACAGTGTTAATGTGGTTTTAATCATAGTTATTTATTGCATCTGTAATTTTGAGTCAATTACATACCAGGCTGCCCATGTCAAATAATGTAAATTCCTCCAAAGCTGAAAACTTCCAGAAGAGGTGCACTTAGAATAACCTATGGTATGCAAAGCATATGGCAGGTCTTAATAGGGCTTAATTAAGTGCTTGTTTAAATCAAAATGCTGCAAAAATATTTATTCTATTTTTATGTGTAATTAAAGTGCATTTGTAAAATTACTCTAATTGCAAGAAACAGGAGGAAAAAGACACCTCCCTTCCAAATGCATAAAACAAGCCTAAGAACATTGTGCATTTACCTTACTTAATGTTAATGAGATAACACTTGCAAAGTAGTTTAAAGCCTTGAAGGGCAACATTTTCTTTTATTCACTATTGCTGTTCCAATTGTTTTTTTAAAAAATTGGTTATTCATTTAAATCATAGAGACATTGAATGGCTTGGGTTGGAAGGGATCTAAAGATCATCCCGTTCCACCCCCTGCCATGGGCAGGGACACATCCCACTATCCCAGGTTGCTCCAAGCTCCATCCAAAGGGCCTTGGACACCTCCAGGGATCCAGGGGCAGCCACAGCTTCTCTGGGCAACCTGTGCCAGGGCCTCACCACCCTCACAGGGAAAAACTCCTTCCTGATATGTAATCTAAATCTATTCTCCTTCAGCTTAAAGCCATTTAATTTTAATTTTATTTTAATTTTAATTTTATTTTTTGTTTTAATTTTAATTTTCGTTTTTCAAATTTCAATTTTAATTTAATTTCATTTTGCGATGCCACGTTTTCCACACATCTTCTCCTCTCCAGGCAGAACAACCCTTCACCTCTTAGCTTGTTTTCATAGGAGAGCTGCTCCAGCTCTATAATTTTTTGTTAGTTTGTTTTCTTTTTCCTTTTTGGTTTTTTTTTGTTTTTTTTTGCTCCCTGCCAGGCTTTGGCTCAAAGGGGCTCCGAGGAGCGGAGCAGGGAGGAGAGCACGCAGAGATATCTGCAGGAGATCCATTTTTTTCTCCATCTACTCCCCCAGCTGACATTCTATGTGACAAATATTCTGGTGGGTCACCATGTCTATGTGCAGGGAAGGCACAACTGCAGCCTGTTATCTCCCTGTAGCAACGAGGCTCTCAGTGAGAGGTACCACAGCTGCCTCTATTCCACAATTCCAAGATCAGAGATGGGGAAAGAGTTATGCAAAACATTTTCATTTTCTGAGTGTCCACACTGTGCTTCAGAAGGCAGCTGCTGTGTGTGGATGCCCTTCCCTAAATGTTAGCCACAATCTGTATATCCACGTACAGAATTCCAATGGGCTGAGTTCAAAAGGCTAAAATCCCTTATTCTGCCAGGAGAATGTCAACTTTATGATTCGAGGAGAATGAAGGAGAGGAGAGACAATATCCTCATTTCTCCCCCTGTGAAGGATGTTGTACTGCGGGAAGTTTGTGGATTTGTTTTTACATCTCTGTGACAGTGCCACATCCGTCCTGGCCAGTCAATACAATGTGGTTGTGCTTTGGATTTCTAGCTCCCATTAACAGTTCTCCCTTTGTAGCAGCGCTGAAGAGCCTCACCGGATGTAATGGGCTGCTCTCTTTTCCGATTGCCCCCAAAAGAATGGATAATTTAATCAATTTTCCTGCTACTTTTAAGCCAGGAGTTTGGTGCAATCTAGGGTCACATTCTGTGCTTGCTTAGCTGGAAGTGCAGCAGTATTTTCTTTGACTTGAACAAATGACTGCCCTATAACTCATAACAAGGCAGCTGCTGCACTCTTTTGCCTTGAAGTTTCCATCCATAAATGAGAATGGTTTTGAATGTGATGTGATTTTATTGATGTGTAATATAAAGTAAATGCAGAAACTGCATACAGGGACACTAATTCACTCTGGAATTGCAGGTAATCAGAGTGGGTGCAGCAACTCTTTAAAACCTATTTAATGCTATAAAATAATACAAATATATGTATGTGCTGCTGATCTATCACATTTCTATATCCAAATGGATATGCAGTACAACTTTCTTTCATTTCTTCTCATTTTTGGAATGGTTACTTCCAGCCTCTCAGAATCAATCCATGCTTGGGAAGATCTGTTAGAGAATGGGGCAGGTCTACTGTCCCTACACAACAAAATCAACAAAATACAACAGACAGTGCTAAGGGCACAAGAAAAATGATTAAAAATCTGAAGTTGGAGAGATTGTTGTGTAAGGCAATCAAATCAAGTACAAAAATTCAGTTTAATCAAGACACACAAAGTGCCCAGTCAAAAATAAACCCTTTGGCTGAAGGGAAAGAACACTGGTGTATTGGTCTGGGAGAGATGTCAGACACACATTAATTATTGAAATCAATGAACCTGACATCCAGCTAAAAAAAGAGACAAAAACTATGAGCACATTTTGAGCACAGACAGAGTCATGCGATCCCACTGAGCTCCCACTGTGAAACTATGCTCTGTGTGCAGTAACTCCATGGATGTCCGAGGGCTGGAGTAAGTTAGAGGATCAAAAAGATTTCTGCTTGTGGGTATAGAGGAACAATGTGTCACCCACAGGCGATGTGGCCACTGTGTTTTGAGAAATCAAATGTCTAATGACAAAAAGAGAAGGAAATGGTCTCTCAGTAGTGCTATAGCCAGTGAGGTATGCTGTGGGTGAGACACAGCATTTGTTTATCTGCATTTTTACTCAGCAGAGGCCCATGACCCCACAATTTTCCAGTGGTTCATCTTAAGCCCTATCCCTCTCCTTTTTTTGATTCATCTCACAAGAATAAGGAAGATGAGTGGGGGAAAACCCTTAGAAAGAATCAAACTTCCTGCCAGCAGTGCACACTGAAGTCAGTGCTGATCTGCATTAATTGCAGTCTGGAAACTGTCCCCCCACCTTTCCAGCTGTCCCAGACTGCCAGCCCCCCTCCAACACTAACAACTTGTACACAGCTGAGACAGATAAATGGATTTAACCTCGACGATCCCAGCTTACCCACTTGTGGGATGTGTGTGAACCAGCTGCAGCTCCCTGGGCGTCACCGCCTCAAGAGAGCAGTGGAGGACAAAATGCTTTGGTCCTGTCCCTCCAGGAACACACATCCCAGACCTGGCTCCAAGTCTCAGCACAACTGCTGTATTTTCTCTCATGTTTTATTATACCTTTTCCCTGTAACATATGAATCTATAATGCCCAGTTCTTTGCTTCTTTTGTCCAGGGTTGAATGCTGGTGTTAAAGTATTTCATGTTCTGGCTCCAAAATGAAGAAGTGGTGAGGAAATACCATGAGCAGCAAACGTCTTGTTCCACCCTTCAGACAGAAAGAACAGAACCCATCCTAACCTGGCAAGCACAAGGCTCACAGTAAATATCTGTTATAAAGCCTCTGCAGATATAGAGGGTCAGCAAAGGAAATAACCTGGGGGATCTCCTTGTTTGCTGCAGGAGCTATTGGAATGGCTTAGACACGCTTCAAGGGCTTTAGGCTACGAACAACTAATAATAATTCTCTTTTAGCTTAGGCCCAGGAAATTCCCAAGTATTATGACCTGCAGCAAAATAACAGGTGCAACAACGTGGCAGTTGTGGATTTGTTATACTCTGTTGTTATAAATAAGTCCCATCTCCAGTTATTGCTCACATTAATCTGTATGTTCATTCCCTGGGTTTGATGTTTACTTCTAGCTTGATACCTAATTAAATATTGTCAAAATAAAGCCATTACTGATGTCATGTGTTAATGTAAGCACTGTGTTTAGTGTGTGCACGGATGGGTGGGTTTAGATTGAGATGCAGACCTCATACAGGAAAAGAAAAAACCCCTTGGAGAACCCTCAGGGTAAGAATTGCAATGCAGCAATGCTTTACCTTAGGTTACTACTTTTCCCATCAGGAACTCAGACTCTTTCCCACCACTTGCATTTCAATGGACCTGTGCCTCGTTCCGTGTAAGCTGCAAATCTGAGCCAGGGAAAGCCACTTCCTTCAAAATGTCTCTGGAGTTTTATATATTCGTGGCAAAGGATGAATGTTTGGGGGTTATTTAGGACTCTCAACACTTCATTAAGGCTGCTTCCTATTTGGCTGGCATTTTCCTTGCACTGAAATACTTGTTATTACTTGCACCAGGAATAGCAAACACGCATTTTGATATTTTGGTATTCATTAATAGTCCTTTCCTCCTTCTGCAAGTTTGATACTTTATTTCCAAGACTATCAAGATTGTCCAAAACCATTAAAGTAGCAGATTCTGCCAGGAAATCAAAAAAACTGTGAGTATTTTTTTATTTAAACTCCCATTTCACAACATTTTCTATCACTTTAGCCATCTAAATGTGTCTGCTATACAGCCTCCTTCCCTTAGTCAGTCTGAGCCTACTGGGATTCCTAGACAAAGCCTCCTTTTGCAGAAATAACTACAAGTTTAGATTGGAATTCTGATTTTTAATGAGAGTCGATGCGTTTTATAAGCGCACCTTTAATGGCTGTCACAACAGGAATACACACTTCAGTTCTGAATTTTATTTCCTTTCCCCTCTGAACTTTACTGTCATCAGAAATGGAATTTCGGAAAGGCATTTTCTAGAGATTTTAGGACATCTACTCATTTCTCCACTGTAGCGTGTCAATCACAGGTAATGGGGAAGATGAAATCGCTGTACAGATAGACAAGAATGCATTGCCTGAAGGCAGCTTTGCCTTACAATTAATAATTTTACCTACAGTTTTTTGCCGAACTTGTATATAACAGGAAGACATGCTGTGGCAATGAGATACCTTGTGTTCATCATAAACTTGATTTATCCAGCACTGTCTTTGAAGAACAACAGCAATAACATGGTCACACTTGGTCACAGCTGTCCCTAAACAGTTTTATTGCCTTTTCCACAACCCTCGTAACACAGGAAGGAAGACAGGACGTTTGAAGAAATGGACAACAGCATGGAAAAAATGCTGTTCTGCAAGAAGCACCAAGTGCACTCCAGGGCTGAGACCCTTATCCCCTGTCTTGATATTTTCACTTGTCCACCTGAGCTCCCTTAGCCTCCAGTGTGAAAAAGAAACATTTCTAAAGTGTGATTTATCTGCCCGGGTTTAGGTGCCTGTTTTAGCACAAGATGAATAGCACTGTGAGTGTCTCCTCCTCCTCTCTGTTGCCTATTAAGGGAGTGCAGGACAACAAGATACAGTGCAGCTATCTACACCAGGAATGTCTGCTTTTGCTCAGATTTATCCCATTCCTGAGATCTGGATTTCAAGTCACCAACATACTCTTCAACCTGACACCATCAGTGCCATGAAGCATAAAATTGGGCCTAAGGCTAACACAAATGATGGATATTGTGTCTCAGTATCCTGAAATAAATCAGGAGAATTGTGCTTACAGCTGAAAGCTGGGTTGGTGAGGGCTCACCTGTGCCTGGTCCATCTCAGGAGAAAGACACCAGGGCATAAATCCTATACCATTGCCATTAGCATCCTTGTTCAAATTTTCAAGTAGTTTCTTTCAATGCATGAAGACAAGTTTAAGCTGGTGATGAATGGTTAGAAATGAGACTGTTTCCCAGCACAATTTCCCCTTTCCATTTTTATATTCACACAGAGGAAAAACTCATTTTATTTGCTTCACATTGTCCCTGAATTTGCACTGAATTTGTGTACATTTTGCAACTTTGTGTGAATGTAGCGGAAGAAGAAGCTGAATGTCTCAACACAGATCCTACATATCTGCGAACCCTGGTCCTGACAATGTGGAAATGGTTACAAAAAGAGACTGGCTTCCTTATTTAATTTGATGAATGATCTGAAAGGAGGCTGTAGAGGAATCACAGGAAAACTTGGATGTAAGAGTGGCTTGGCTGTCCAGGAATTCTTTTCCTTTTATTTAAACAGTGCCTTCCAGAGATCGCTGCAGGGTGGTCTGGTCTCCTTCTTATTTATTAGAAATTATTAGAAAACTAAAATAAAATAAATTCATTTTGTCACGGGAGAGATTCTTGCAGTAAATGCCTTTTCATTTCCTACTCCATAGGAAGCGACCCAGAAGCGTGCTAGTTACCTTGACAAGCTAAAAATGGATAAACTTTAGAACCTGATGGGTTGTGATTGCTTCAATAGATGGTGACCCAAGCCAGGCCAGCACAGCTGAGGTCTAGGATGCAGTGGGAGGTTCAGGCACAGCTGGGTTAGCTGGGACAGAGCAATGTCTGATAACCCAAGGGTTCAGCACCGCTCACAGGCCTGCCTGCCCCCCTCAGCAGCCACGCTGAACTGAATTTTTTGCCCAATTCCTCTACAATATCACTGTCCCTGTCGCCTGCCCGTTGCAGTCACTTCCCGAATAGCAGCATAGATATACCCAAATTTCATAGAGAGGGGTCACCTCTGGCAAAACACACCAGCAGAATAAAGCAGCAGCACTGCCTGTGTGCCTGAACATCTTCTAAATGAAGCCTCTGCATGCTCATTTCTAGCAGTTTCAAGTTCAGCAAGAAAAACTGGTCTGATTAGCCTGATGTGGAGGTAAAGCTCTGTATGAGAAGTACCCACCAAACAACAAGCTTCGAGGGCTTTTATCAGCAAAAAGGTCATTGATGGTTTAATGCCCGTTTCCCAGATGCCACATTAATGAGAATAAACTCATTTAAAAGATTTGTGGTAAGTAATTAAGCTACTGTAGGACTGCTTCAGCACATTCTCCATCACTCCAAGGGCAAGTAAGAACGAAAGGAATGTTTTCCCGTGTGAGCAATAACGAGAGAGGAAGGAGACTCGTTGTTTTCTGCCTGGGTGTGTTGGTGGGCTGGTTCCTTCCTCCACCATACCTGTTTGCTAAAGCTGACTGCACTGTAAATGAGAATAAAGCTTTCTGAATGACTCTTGCAGAGGCTTCTGGGGCCCTTGTGCCGTGCTATTTGTGCTCCACACAGAGAAATTGAGCGAGTCACTGGAAAACACGGGAGCTGCGTGTCGCCCATGTCTGTAGAGGAAGGACCTGTGTGTCCTAGAATGAATCCAACAGGGGTGGGAGCTGTTAAACAAATGAAATCAGAGTCCCAGGAACAGCACCTTTAGCCAAAGGAAGCAACACAATGCCTCTATTTTCTCAGTACTATGCTCTGAGGAACCAGGTACTTTTCTCTTTATGGTGCTTGGACCCACAATATCATGAATTTTTACTGTATTAATTTCTTCCCTGTTGACATCCATTCTCTGGAATCTTTCACATTTTCTTAGTTTTCCATTTCACTCTATTTAGAAGCCACAGACTTTTCTGACTCTTCCCTGCTCACCGTCCACAAAAAAAAAATGCAGAAACTGAAGACTGAAGGGAAAGAAGCAAACCCCACATACCCTACAATTTTTTGTCTTCCAGTTTTACATCAGAACTGGTTTAGCACATAAGGAATTAGTGATCTTAAATCAGACAAAAGTTATGATTTTGAAAGGTTATTTGAAATTTAAGCCATTTAAATTGCTCAGTGTAATGTCTTCGTATATATTTTCATTTGGAAGCTAAATTTTCAACAAGATCGCTTTTTTCCCGCCGGATGTTTTGGATGATTAAAGGACAAGAAGCTCTACTATTTGCACACATAAAGCACCAGTATGGCTTAACTTCACTCTCCCTTGGCCCAAGGAGCTGTGGATCAAAATAAGCAATACTTTCCTAGAATCCCAGTCTGCATGATTGTGAGTTTCACTTCATAAAAGCAATCATTTTCTCCAGCAGCACTTTCTAAAGGCAGCTGAAAACTGTTAGGGTTTTCTTTTTTGAAAGGAATCATTCTCTGTGAGACCTCAAGAACCGAATGCCAACCTTCATCGTCAGACCAAGAAAAGTGAGTTTGCAAATTGAACCCCTTTGGTTTTGCCTCTGCTGCTGCTGCAAGGCAACGAAAGTGCGCTGAGTGTGGAGGACCAGGCATAAGAATGTTCTGCCTCAAACATTTTGACTATTGCACCAGGAAAACTGCGGTGAGAAGCAACTTTGCGTACCCCGTGGAAGTGTAGTGTAAAAGATTAGGGGTTGTTGGGAGAATTTTGAGAAGGTTGTAGTGAGGAATGGGGAACTTGATGAAGTTCTTGTAAAATTAAGGTCTTGTTAGCCAAACTCCTTGAGACGGAATAGTGGGCTGGTTGCTGGAGTTAAGGAAACTTTATAATAAAAACATAAGGGTTCCCTGGCACTGGGCTGGAGTCTTTGTTCAGTCTTAGGATAATTTATAATGAAGATTATGCCCCTTGTCTATGGGTCATGACACTGAGCCATTAAGTTACTTGGAATATCTGGAATAAATCTATTGGGTTGTCTTCACCTGCTTTGGTGGTATCTATGCAGAATAACTGTGGAGTCAAGTGAGACTGGAGCCCCATTTGTGTTATGGCTGGCTGGAGGCAGCTGTGGTGCATTTGGGCAGCTGAACTTCAGCTGAAGTATTTACAGCTTGCAGAAAAGTGGCTGACATTTGGAAGGGATGAGCAGCGTTTAAAGACTGCTGATTTAATATGTTTGAAGAGATCCCTAGGTGTGGATGCTTTCAAGTTAAGATCCTGGGAGTTTTTAAGTCAGTAGATTTGTTTAGTTACTGGAGTGAGTTCTTTTGGGCTAAACATATGGGAACTTTTCAGCCTAATTGGTTTGCAGCTGTACATCACTTTCATGCTGGAGAGAGGCCTGGTCTCTCCAGAAGGCTATTTATTCTGCTTTCCCAAAAGCTCTATCTATAAAAGAAGAAATGTCCAGTGGTTAAGATGATAGTTTGATACTGAGTTTTGATTTAATTATTTCTTTGAACGGCTGGCTGGATGCTTCTCCAGGAAGCCACATGGAAATAAAATTTGTATCAGTTGTAACTGAATCCACAAAATATGACTCTGAGAGATTTTGGTCCCACTTTATTCTCAGGCTATGCTCCTTAAATTAACATGCTCATTTATATAATTCTGGCACTTCAAACCCCAGTGTTTGGAGTGATTGGTTCAGGAAATGCACTGGAATTTCTGTGTTGAGTAATGAAGTTTTCTAACAGACTGTATTTACGACCAAAGGTGTTGGAAACAATATTCAGATCTATTTACAGACACGGCTTTAGATGTCTATGGAATTAATATTAGAAAGAGGGAATGTGGTTTGTTCTTGATACCTTCCCAATCATTTTGTAATTGCTGTTTTAGGATCTTTTTGGCCAGAGGTTACATTAGGTATTACCACTGTAATACTTAACTTACCCAACTTTCATTGTTTTCAATAATCACTTCATGAACCCTGCCGTATTTTTGGCCACTATGATCCAAGATGGGAATGCTCTGAGCACGAAATATGGGGGCAAGAGAAGTTATTACTTTTTCTTTGGTTTTTTTTAATAAGTCCTCTATTTTGAGATTTGATTGTGAGTGATTCCATATTCCTTACATACATTCTCAATTGCTTCCATAATTTGTATTTCTTATATGATACTTTTTTTCCAGATTTATTCTGAATATTTCAAATTATTGTTCCTGTTTTCCTCTACTCTTTTTTAATCCATTATCTACCACATAATCTGTTTTCCTCTACTTTTATTCCTTTTTGTTTGCAAGTCTTTTTAACTTATTGCTTGATGTTTTATCCTATACACAGTTGGATCAAGAATTCCCACATCTCCTTTAAGCAACAAAACAACAAAAACCACAGACCACAAATAACACAACACAACACAAAATACAACACACACATTTCTTTTGGAGTAAATATTTGAAAAATGTGATTATTGTTGATAGCAAAGAGCAGGAGTGACAGAAAATCCTGAGTCTTTTCAAAGACAGTTTCCAATTCTGTACTTTTACAGATTAATATATGTACTAAAAATGCTGGGATGTAGAAATAAACATTTGGAAATTAGAGGCACTTGCCCAGGTCGATAGATTTATTAAGGGAAGGGTAGTGAGAATTTACTGGCTGGACAAAGCACCTCTTTGAAAGCAAAGCGGCTGGCAATTCACATGAAAAGAATGACCACAGAGTTCAAAATTACTAAAACATTCACTTTTGAAACTGATTTATGCTGGTGGTTATCATTATAATGTTTCCAGACTATTTGTTTTCATTGTCAGATTTAAGAGCCTCTGATTTCCACAAAATGAGTGGGAAAAACAGGCAAAGTAGAGGACTGAAATTAAAAGGCTGAAGTAGAAGCCTGTAGAATACAGAAAGAAGCACAGTTAAAGACCAAGACAAGTACAAAAGATATGGACTCTGCAATAAAACAGATTTGTTTATCAAACTGGCTTCTTTTGTCCTTAAGGCCTGTGAATCTACTACCCTGCTCATGGAAGGAACCAGCTATTGCTCATGCATGCTGGATCAATGCCCTCTGAAGGGAAAACAGCACAGTTCCTGTGAAAATCTGAATTAAGCCAGATCATCTGACAGAAGAAAAAAACCTGTGAAAAAGGAATGAAGCCTTGAGGAACAACTTATGCTAATGGAACAAGTAAAATTAAACGGAGAACTGATATTCCCCAGGAATGGAAGGGGCATCAAGAAAAAGCATTAAGAAAGAACTAAATCTTTAGTTTACATAATATTTAGAATTGGGCGCTTTCCTCTTCCCCGTATTATAAAAATAACCGGGATATTAGGAGGAAGACCAGTTTTTATTGTAACAGTTGTGTAACCAGCACAAGTGGTAATGCATTCCTGTAGCTCAGACCACCACTAAGCACTTATAAATAGGAGACTGTGGCAATAAGTGCAAAAATAAGCTGGGTGAAAAGAGTTTATTTCTTCCAGAACATGACTTATATGATGTTAGTTCTCATTCAGAAATATATGAAGAGGTAGAGCAAAGGAATCCCCTGTTTAAATCAAGGTGACTGGTTAGAAATCCCTTGGCATTTTACAGCAATCATGTGAATGAAGTTGTGAGCAGCACATGTAACTAAGTATATTAAATATGGATTTTTCTTTTTTTTTAGAATTTGTAGTAATGTAGTGGTTCTGATACATTGCACCCAAATTACAACCAGGCCAGAAGAGCACTGTAACAGATCAAAGATTAAGATCCTGGGCTTCAGTGAAATTGCTGGTAGAAGTATTGCTCTGGTAAACTTTTTAGAATATTTACCCACTGCCCTAACTTCAGTGGTGCTGGTCTAGAGCTACTTAGTGCTGAGTGTAATTCTCTATCCCACCTGAAAAAGAGGTGTGGATTGGAAGAAATAAGGTTTGCATGTTCCATGAATTTATCTTTTATGTCACTCATTAGTGAAAACTGCTTTTGGCTGGTGATGAGCAGTGCTTTCAGAACAAGCAGCCTTCTACCCCTCAGAAGCAGGGATCCAGAAATGCCTTTGATCGGTATTCTGGGCAGCAGATTAATGTTGTGAATACAGGTGCTGCATAAAACTGTGTCTGACAAGTAGAGTTGTATTTAATATTAATTTCTACCTATGTTGCAGACAGAGACACTGCACAGTTGTACATAGGAAAAGCTTTACACAGAGGAATAATTTCAACAAGATCAAGAATGTAGTTCAGAAGGCATCTGACTCTCTCAGTATCTTTCCTCGGTTAGTGCCAATGAAAGTTACTCCTCTGTTACTAGTTTTTGCCAGATCTTCTCTTCTGTCAGCAGTGAAACAAGGTTATTTTGGAGGTGGCACAGAGTTATTGTGTTCTTCTCACACTGTGAATTTGTTATATTATCACTTCCTCCAAAGATTTTCCTGATTTAAGCCCACAGAAACATTTTTGATGGTCTGTTTTTACAGAGTTCATAGCAACAGAGTTTCTATGGCATCCAAAATGACTTCATTTCACTAAACTTAAGAAGTATTAAATATGAACTACCTCTGTTTCTTTTATTAGGGAATTAGATCTTAGGAGGAAGCTCTTTGCTGTGAGGGTGGTGAGGCCCTGGCACAGGCTGCCCAGAGAAGCTGTGGCTGCCCCATCCCTGGAAGGGTCCCAGGCCAGGTTGGATGGGGCTCTGAATAGCTGTGGCAGGGAGATGGAGCTAGATGGTCTTTAAGGTTCCTTCCAACCCAAACATTTCCATGATTCTATTCTATGATTTTTTTTATTCTAAACTGCAATCTGTAAAAAACCTCCTAAAGCTTTCCCTGAAGGAATGCAACAAAAAGATCAAACAGAGCTTGCTCTTTGCCTGTGTGATCAAATCCAAGAGGGGACATTCTGGGAACAGCACATTGTTCACTGACTCCACCTCTGTGCCTCCTAGTTTATCTCATCACGTTAAGCCTCTTTTCATTTGATTTAAATGCTTACATTAGATTTCCTGATTCTTTTTATTCATCATTGTCACTTGCAGAAGGCATCTCAAAAGTCCCCTGGAGGACTGCTGGACCTAGGAACGGACGGGCATGTGGATAGAAACACCCAGGCTGGTCCAGGGCTGCCAACCAAAGCACAAAGGAGCAACCAGCTGTGAGAAATCTCACTGCAAGTGCATTTGAGCCACTGCACCTGGAAATCGGGATCAACAGAAGCTTGTGCTGGAATTAGCTGCAGGTGAAGCTGTAGGTCTGCTCCACAGCCAAACACCCCATAGCCGGCAGCAATGCCCAACCCACCAGGTGCAGCCCCCGGTGACCTCGCAGGGCCAGCATGCTGGGAACCAGCTTTGCACAGGGATGACAAGGATCCCATGTCACCGCTCTTCATGCGGGCCACAGCGAACAGTATTTAAGTTTTTCTGCATCTCGGCTGGCTGCTGCAGTAGTTTAACTAGTTCCACTCATTCACAAACAAGATGACCTAGTTCCACCTCCCTGCCATGGACAGGGACATGGACCCCAACCTTCCACCATCCCAGGTTTCTCAGAACCCCTTTCAACCTGCCCTTGGACACTTCCAGGGATGGGGCAGCCACAGCTTCTCTGGGCAACCTGTGCCAGGGCCTCACCACCCTCACAGGGAAGAATTTCTCCCTAATACCTGGTCAAAACCTCTCCTCTTTCAGTCTAGTCTCTTTCAAGTTGTTTTAACACTTTTTCAATTTATAGATGGATCCACTCTTTATGCAGAAATGCAATTATGATGATCAGCCTTTTTGCAAGGGGACTTTAATGACAGTAAGAACTTTTCTTTTGAGGGGACAGGAGGGAATAAAACTTTTCTAACAAATCCAGCCTGTCTAGAGGGAAGCTGGAGTGGAATTTGAGTTATCCTTGTATTCTCAAAAGTTTTCAGTTTGCTGTTGAGAATTCCCCTCATGGATTTGTTTAGCATCAGAGTGGTGCACTTTGTGCACTCAGCTTTAGACAAGATCCTGCTGCCTACTCATCCATTTTCTTTCTTTTTTCTAATGGACAGAGAAACAGGCACTTCCAGGATTCAGATGTTTAAGATTGGTGATTGAAATGGCTTCCAAAAAAAGACCTGTTTCTCTCTACTGATTAGAAAGGTCAGTCAAGCTCAGTTGCAGGTGTTTATCCTCAGATTTCTATGCTAAGAGAGAATGCCAAATCAGTCTGAGAGTTCCATGAGAACCCCGGCACTCATGGCTGAATCAGCGCACAAGATAAACTGAAGTGGATCAAATATTTTCTCCCTTATATGTGGGCTCTTTGTCTTAATTGTTTTCCCTGTATCTTGTCCTGTACACAGATGTTGTGAGTGTTCTTTTACAAGGTTTGTTTTTTTCATCGTCCTCTAAGAAACTTCAGAAAATACTGATTTGTTTAAGAAAATTCCTTTTCCCATGAACATCTGTAATGGCTGTAACCCTAAGCTTCATTTTGCACACCATACTGGTGCAAAAGTTTAGTCTAGAATCTTCTTTTAGAATAATTTGCAGTTCATTTACATAAAAACCATTTGTGTTAAAGCTGACGACGTTGGGAGGGAGCAGAGAGGTATCATTAAACATCCACAATGAAGATAGCTTGTCTAGTTTATCTTTGTTTCTTGTATACCCTGCTGAGTTTTTAAATGCAGCCAATGTCTTAAGGAGGGAGGAGGAAGGGCTGAATCAAAGTGAATCACCCCTTATGGTTTTTGTTGTGGTTGGACAGCTGTCTGTTGCATATCAAATGAAGACCAAGTCCTAGACACACCAATTACAGTGGGAAGCATCATGAAGGATATAAAAAGTTAGTGGGGTCAAGCTGTAAAGGTTGAAGAAACTTAGGAAGGTATTGAGAACTCTACAGTAATTCCAACAGTCATGTACTGAATAAAGATTAGTTCTGAAGTGTGGATGTTTTCCTTTGGTAATTACCATCTACAGCTCCAGCTTTTTAATATGGAATTCAGCTCTTCCCATATTTTAGAAAAGTCAGTGTAAGAGACAAAAGTCACAACAAAACTCCAACCTGGTTTGTAAGAATCAAAACCTCATCAGAAAGAAAGTGTTAAATACTCCAAAATATGTATGAAATTACCAGGGTATTCCACATTCCTGAGGTGCACCCTAGAACAATTTGGTCAATTTTCAAATGCTTCCTGAGAAAAGTATAAGAACAGCTGGGATATTTTACCTATTTCTATTGGATTTTAAACCACCCAGATTAACATTCTAGCGCTATATAACCAGAATTGCATTATCATTAACATTGATTATAATTTAAAAAATATATTAGGCCTACTCATTCTTATGTCACCTTTATATGCCTCCTTCTGAAGCTGCTGCCATACTGTGGGGTTGGGAAACATTGGAAATGGGATCACTTTATAAAACCTTTGACATAAACCACATCATGGTTGTAATCCACACTCCTGCTGTGTCTTGGCATTTTATGAGCTACAAAATCAAAGGCCAGACACTGCCCCACCAACAGCCTTCCCCTTCTGTGGGGTTGTGCAGCTTAACTGTGAATAACATGACCTCAGGAAGATTTCCTTGCTTCTGTCTTCGGTAACTGAAGTTCCTCTGGTGCTTGACGCACGCCGTTTTATAGACCAGCAGCGCACTGTACAGTGGGGACACTCCATCCCCACCCTCGGATTGATTAAAAGCCATCTGCACTCCCTTGCCAAGCTCCAGACACAATAAATCAAGAGCAGTCCAGGAAGAGAGGCCAGCACGAAAGGGACATCGATCTTGCCCAGTGTCATGGGGTTGACAGGAGGATAATGCTGATCACAGTGAGATGCTAAACTTTGATGATTAAAGAGGTCCATCCACCAGAGATGGCCACTGCCAAGATGTCCAATGCCAGAGGCATCCTGGCAGGAAGTCTTTAGAAAGTAAAGAAAACAAGCACTTGAAAGTGCTCAGGTCAATTGAATATAATGAAAACTTTTTGAGGTGTTGAGGAATTGAAAGAGAAGAAGTGGATTGAAGCTGTTTATATCTAATGATATTATTGTGAAGACAGAAAATTCTAAGTGTTAAAGAGGTAAAGGTTGTAATTTATATTGTCATTATATTTATATTTATCCATCATATCTATTATATGTATTTCTTGCATATTATTATTATTATTATTATTATTATTATTATTATTATTATCTACTTTTTTCCCCCATATCTAATAGTAAGGAAGTACACACATTATGGAAATTGAGAGCTTTCACTCCATGTTGAGTAATCAGACCCAAGGGAGAGCATCCAAGTGTCAGGGCTGATCCGTAGCGTCACTCTGTTCCCAATTACCTGTCACAGTTCTAAAGCTGGAGAGTTCCTAGGGCCATACCTAAATATATTATACATTAGTATTAGTATTAGTATTAGTATTAGTATTAGTATTAGTATTAGTATTAGTATTAGTATTTGTATTTCTATTTCTATTTCTATTTCTATTTCTATTTCTATTTCTATTTCTATTATTTCTATTTCTACTTAGTGTGTGCACAGAAATCTTGGACAAAAATCACTAGAAGACTGTTCTAAGAACTTCTCTCTCAGAATGTCCTAACCAAACTTCCCCCGAGGATGGCTGGGCACTGGAACAGGCTCCCAGGGCAGTGGTCACAGCTCCAGCCTGACAGAGCTCAGGGAGTGTTTGGACAATGCTCTCGGGCACAGGGTGTGACTCTGGGGGATGGTGCTGTGCAGGGCCAGGAGTTGGACTCAATGATCCCTGTGAGTCCCTTCCAACTCAGCATATTCTATGATTCTATAATTCTATGAAGCTTGGATGTTTGGATTTAATTATCAATTAATATTGAGCGGTTTTAGATAACTCTCTCCTTAGATCTGACAAATCTCTCTGCCAAATGTCACTGTCTTCAAGGCAAAACCATCAAAAGGAGGGTGGATCCATAGCTCATCTGCTACAGTTTCTAGCCCAAAACCATCAACTAGTAGGAAAATTGGTGCCCAGGCATCATAAATCCAGTACAGATGGGTCAATGAATATTTTTTTCTGAAGTTAATAGAAATATGGAATGGGAAGCATCAGAGAAATTAGCAGAGACTGCCATTTCCACTGAGACATACTTCAGTTGTGGCACAAATAAAGTGTTTTCACCCTCTACCCGTGGCCTGTCTGTCAGAACTGGACATGAGAATCTCAGATTCTCACTTGTGCAATAGAAAATTTACAATATTTGTTGTTCAGGAAGGTCTGTGTAATTTTTAGCAAAAATATTAATTTTGCTAATAAGAATTATCTTTTAATCCATATAAATAATTTTTTTTCTGAGTGATTAGTATTTGTAATACCCCTCATCTACTGCATCTTAATTTAGGGGGTTTTGCCCCTGACATGTATTTGTACAAGCCATTGTAACAAAAATCAGCTGTATTTGCTCAAACTTTTATCCTCAAATCCATTGCCCCACGTTGTGATCAGTTAGGGTTATTGACCAAGACCATTATTCTTTAGGTTTATTCTTGAGGGTAAAGTTAGATGGCTCTGTGCATAGTATTTTATTAATGTCCAGGTACAGTGCACATCGCTTCTTGAATTGATTGATCTGCTAGTGAGGCTGTTGAGGCATTAAAGCAAATTTGTGGCTTAAAAAAAACCAAGAGATTAGAAACAATGTAAGCTGGAGGATCAGTAAAGGAATATGAAAATATGAGAATAAAATATGTTGTAATCACAGCAAGAGAACAGACTTGAAAATACTCTCTTCCTGCTCCCAGGTATTCCCTCTGCCCCCAATCAAATTTGTATCTATGAAATTTGCAATTAATGAAACTTCCTAGAATTAGGAAAAGGCACGTCAAAGTTTCTGGAAACTGTCCTAATGACAATTTAATTTTTCTAGTATTTCTTTAATATATTTATCTCTTCAGGCCTGTGTATTCCTGTCTCCCATTTGCTGAATAGCTTTAGACTTCAAAGGAAATTAAATTAGCATCTGGTTAAAACAAACTGAAGGAGACACTTTGAGCCTGTTGGAAGCAGTGACTGAAGAATGTGGCTGGGAGAGACCTTTATGTGATACAATGTGTAGGTTATAAGTTCTTTTACTTCAGAGAGACCTTTTGAACAACCAGACCCCTTTTACAGAAGACTTCCATTGCCTGTTTGATTTATTTGCACTTTTCTTATGGATTATTTCAACATCTTTTCTCTTGCAAGTTCAAATTTACTAACCAGAGGCTCTAAGCATTACTATACAGGTCCCACTATTCTCCTTTCAAAATGAACGTAATTACTGTGGGTCAGGTGCATGGGGTTCAAGTTTGGTGGTGTTCCAATGAATGAGATTAAAAAGATGTGCAGGACCGGTTCTTCAGGTGCAAAGTGGAAAGTGGTGTTCCCAGTTAAAAGGAAAGTTGAAGCAAGGTGGAAAAGCATCCTCTCTGCTTGAGAGCGTTGAAAATCCTCTGTTTTTCAAATGGAAGTGGAAGTGCTGTGAAATCACTGACCGCGAGGAAAAGCAAGCTGTGCTTGGGGTGTCTCATGAGGAAAGTGGTCTGTTGATCTTTCCAAGCTGGTACAGGAGAATCCATGTCCCACTTCCACAGAGGACCAGGGGCAGCAGCTAAACGAAAGCATTTTACCACTTGCTCTCCTGAGGAAATTAAATTCAGGTATCTTACACCCCCGTGGCTGTAAAACTGCCCACCCCAACCACTCAGCAGTTTCTGTAATTGTTAGGCAACTGCAAACAAATCCAAGTTAATGTTAGGAATTAAAAAAAAAAAACAAACCAAGCAATCATCAACTTCCTGCAGAGGTTACAGGTAAGGTCTGGGATCTGAATTATATACTTTTAATATTTTCCTCTAACTTTTACTTAGACAAACATCTTTTCTGTGGTTGAGAGCTTTGTGCAAGGCAGAGTTCCTTAGAGGCCTTCTGTTGAATATTTCCCTACTCACTAACTATAGGAGAGAAGCAGAACTGTCCTGAAATATTTGTGTCTGCTGCAATTAATTTTTGACACTAATGAGAAAGTGACTAATACATTGCACACCAGATTAGCTTTCCTGCTATATTCCTTTTTGTATAGACTTGCAAGTGATCGTAGCACAAACTTGGTAAAAAATGCTTTCAAACTAATGTGAACCTCACACAATTCATTATAACATTTCAGCTACAATATAGTATGTCATATTAGCTCAGCACAGAACCAATAAAACTGTTACATAAAACTAGGGTTTCATTTCCATGCTGCTGGTAGTCAAACTTTGTTCTTCATCTGGCAGAAACAAAGTGGAACTGACCATTTCAAAGATTTGAGATTAAAACACAAATCGATGGGCATTAGAAATCTATGCAGAAATACTCATTTTGATGAAGGTTCTGATTCTCTTATCTCTGAGTCAAAAGAATTTTGGTATTTTAATATTGGAAACACTCATCTTGCCTGCACAGATAGATCCTTCTTTGAAGGCAAGAATCTGAACAAGGTGCAGCATGTGATTGTGAGTGAAGAAGTGATGTGTGAAGGGTGCAATGTGATACATGTGCAGGGAAACAGAAACTTGTCCAGCTATACTGCTAAAAACACCCCCAAAACATTTCTCTGCCTCTAGAATGAAAGTGTTGGACTTCTTTTACTATTTAAAATAGCTCTGAAGACATTTTTGTAAGACCAGGGATCAGGAAGGAAGATACTTACAGAAGTAGTCATCCTTTCCAGAGAAAAGGAACCTCCAAAATTTAGGGTTTTGGCTTAGGTGATATTTTAATTTCTGGAAGTTTTAGAAGCCTTTAAAAAAAAAAATCTTGGCCTAAGTATTGTTTATCTCATATTGTTCTAGAAGAAAAGTATGCCAAAAATCCATAGATGTTAGGATCTGGTTATTATTCCTTTCCAGTTATTTTGCCTGGAGTGGGATAAAATAAACACTGGTACTCAGCATTTTGTCAAGAGGTAATGGAAAATCTATGTGTTATCACAGAAATGGGACTTCAGAGGCCATGTAGGGGTGGAATAAATCCCACTTGAAGCAGTAAGAACAGGATAGTTAGATAGCAGTGCTTCCATCCTCTGGTTAGAGGAAAAAAGCAAGTGTTAAATCTCCAGGGTTTGTCTATACTTACTGAGTTCTTACTGACTCATCTTGGACAAATCACTTAAAGACCTTTTGCTGACTTTACCAACTCCAAAATTGTTGTGGGTGATTTCAGTGACTTGTAAAACACTCCCTGTTTTCTGAAGGAAAACTTTGAAACAAAGTCTGGGTGCACAAAATAAATATAAGCAAATTGAAATGCTGTCTAAAATGATGTAATGCAGAGAGGCACAAAAGCTGTACTGGAGCGATTGACAGCATTTTTATTGACACTGGAGAAGCTGATAGTTCTGATAAGAAAATGAGCTGGTTCAGAGGAGAGAGCATGTATTGAGACAGGACCAAGAAAATCATGAGCTCTGAAAACGCAAAATCTGGGCAGAAAATTATGGATTTAGCAAACAAGTTTGCTCTGTGAGTGAAAGAATACAGCAATATTCTTGCAGTTTGGGGCATAAATAGTTCTTGCTTCACTCCTTTATAGGGCAATAACACCACTATGCTATTTCCATACCTGAGACAGCCTTTCCAAATTGATATGCTGTCCTGAGACAATGAAATACAGGTTGATGTCAACATTCCACTGAAATGGTTCCACAAAACTAACAAGCTGCTTCAAAAGTATCTTTCCGGAAAGTTAAGCTTATCTGTGGTTTTTCTAAGTTGTGTGTTGAGGAACGAGGTTGATGGCCATTAGAATGTTGGCAGTATGTGAAAAATGAAGGAAACAGATGATAATGTGCCCTAGGAATGATGTTGGGTAATAATTGCTAATAATTGTAGGAACCCAAAAGTAAAAGAATCACCTTCAGTGAGAGAATTACCTTCACTGGCTGCAGAAGGAAAGGTAAAGTCAAATTTTCCAAAGATCCGTCAAGACTCCAGAAACGACCCAGGCTCTCTCAGGCTTTTCTTTTTTTCCCTTTCAGTCCAAGTTTACACAGTCCAAGCGTTGAGTCTCTCTCCACTCCACGCAAACAAACATTACAAAATCCTGCTGAGAACCTCAGAGCTAAGACTTAGAAAGAGTTGTACACCAATTTTGTGGTGCTAGGGAGAATTACATTTTAAGAGGTGAAATAAAGATGCCACATTGGAGAATTCGCAGAGCATTTGGAGTGGTTTAGCTTTCCCCTGCCTCCAGGTGTGTTTACTTTTCTGTTGCACAAACCTCCAGCACAAACAGATGTCTGTATGCAGGGCTGTATTTCTGTGTTGGCAGGAAGCAGAGATGTTCAAACAACTGCCTCAAATCTTTGGTGCTGTACAGAGCATGTGAACAAGTTAATTCTCATCTAAGCACACTGAGTCAAGTTCATTCTCTGACTGAGTGAAGTGTTAGAATAATAATACAAAAATCCTCAGACTGCTCAGGGATTGAATGCATCTGGTTCACTGACAGAACAATGTGAAGAGCTTCAACAGTGAGATATGACCTAGAATAATCAATTTTTACATAAAGAAGCTTATCACTTAGCTCATGGGTCTAAAATACAGTAAGAACATATCACAGATGATGAAAAAAAATAGTGGTTTTGTTTTATGAATTTTTTGTTGTAGCTCTTGAAATCACTGTAAGACTAAACTCAAAGAGCTCTGGAGTAAAAAGTACCATGGTACCGGAAGGAAATCTTACTGCCAGTCACTATGCAAAGGCCAAAGACTCTGGAGGTCTATGAACCCGATTATTTCTGAATGTCACCCAAGGCCTTAATGAAAGGATAATCATGAAATGGTGACTCAAACATTCATCTGAGCCTGGTTTTTCTCTCCATACTATTGCTGCCTCAGTATCCTGGTTTAGACCTCACAGAATCACGGGATCACTAAAGCTGGAAAAGATCTCCAAGATCCATGAGTTCAAACATTAATCCCACAACTCCGTGCTCACCACTAAACCTTATCCCCAAGCAACGTGTTCACATGGCTTTTGAACACTTCCATGCAAAGAATTTAGGGTACAGACTTAGTAGCAGTCCCTTTTATCTCTGCATCTCAGAAATTTAGAATAATTTATACAAGTACCAGGGCCAGTTAGGTGCTTGTTTACCAATAACTTCCTCAAGGATATTTCCTCTGTAGATTTAATTCCATACCTCTTGAAAATGGAAAAAGGTACCAAATATTTCTTTGGATCTATACATATTTGAGTGGAATAAGCCTGAATGGGATTTCTAATTCGCCAAGCTGGAAGTTAACACAAAATTCATCAAGTTTTTGAATAGGATTCCAAATTGAGGATGCCACAGTGGTTTGGAATATCTCATTGTCCAGCTTGAGTCAGCTGTCCCAGCTATGTCCCCTCCCAGCTCTTTGTGCACCCCCAGCCTACCCAGTGGCTGTATGCCCATTAATTTTTTTGGTTTTCTGAGCTCTTCATTATCCCTCCACTGGTCATTCTAATCCCCTCTTAAGCTCACCATCCCTTTTTCCCAGGAGTGTCTCTCATATTGAGATTTATGGCTACCTGGAGAGTTACAGGCAGGAATCAGAGCTGTCACTTGAGTTTTGGAGAGCAGAAACTTCACCCAGGCTGCTGAGTCAGAGTTTGTTCTCTGCTGTGGCGAAATTTTAGTATCTGCCACATCACTGGGAATTTTTCCTGATTAGGAGTGGCCTAAAATAGGAAAAAAATTATCTCATGCCTGGGTAGAAGAATTACCATCTAAATTTTTTTTGTTTGTTTGGGATTTTGGGTTTCTCTTGATGATTTTTTTTTAATAATTTTTGTTTGTTCCTTTGTTTTAATAACTGAAGAAAATAGATAGTAAGCTTGCAATTAATGTGATAGAAATGAGAGCTTAATTTCTGTAGCTGCCTCCTTGTTCTTTTAAAAGAACATTCTATAAAGAATGGTTGTTTGCAAAATAAAACTTTTCTGACAAAACCAGGGAACTTTTTACCTCTGTAAAATAATCAGGAAACCTAGAGCACTATTGATTTCACTTGTGATGCTGTAAGAAGAAGAGACATAAGGGAAATGGTATTTGAAGTAAATGAATGAGATCAATGATTTTCATTTTGAAAAGGTTGGTCAAGAGAGTTTTTCTCTGATCTGCTCTTGCTGAGCTGGGAATTTTGTGTCAGAAACACCTTTTAATTAGGTTCTAAAATGATACAGAATTACTGGCATAGGAGGAGAGTATTCAGTCTATGCAATTGGGAATGACTGGTCCTAGAGTAGGGTAAAATCTCTCAAACACAGTTAGCCAGGTACTTAACAAGCCCAAAAGAAATCCACAGACAAAAATAATAAATACAGGTAAAAAAATAGGATTTGTTTGTAATGATGCTGTGTGTGTGTTTTGTTTTATATATGATACTGCATACGCAGGCAGGTTTTCTTAAGTGTATTTGACTAGATAAGTTTTACAGTGCAGAAACTAATCGGAATAGGAATAAAATTTATGATTTTCGTGTCCTGAAAATCTGACACACTATACATTCCCATCCTTTGGAAATCAAGAAAATTATTTTAAATTACAATCTCAGTGATAGAGAAAACAATGTACAGGAATTAAAAATCACTGACTTTTAGGTTTTTCTCTCAATTCTGATTACAGGACTTTATGCGTGTGTCTATTGAGGTGTATTGGTGCTGCTCACATATAAGAGTTTTATGACACTTCTTTGCCATGGATTTTGACATTTGTATTTATTAGATATGTTTTGAAAAGTGCAAAGAAATCTCTCGTTTGGGGAAGATTGTGCGGACCTAAGGGCGGATGACTTTGTGCATTCTTTCTTAGTATGATTGGTGCCTCATTAGTGACTCTCAGGCTTTCCTTAAAACTGCCTGCATTTTTTTGTTGCTCATGTTCTCTTTGAGGCCAATTTTTTTTCCACCCTGATTAGCTCTGACTGCACAGGGAGATCCTTGGAGCCAGTTTCAATGAAATGGGTTTGGCTGCTCTTAAATTTTCACTGACTGGACCCCTTGCAACAAAAACTTCTTGGTTGCCAATATCTGACATTAAACCCCAAAGTAAGTATCAGTTCAAAAGAACGCAATTATTTTAGATATCTCGTGTAGATCTCCTGATTAATTTAGACCTTAACAGACACTGGCCTTACCGATAGCTTTTTGCAGTAGAAATTGAACCTATTATATAAACAAAAGATTTTATTAGAAAAGAAGTCACTTCTGAGGACACTTTGTGTTTCCAAAATACAACTGTTATATTAATTTACACAGTGTCTGTGACATGTGAGCATCATGGAAAGTTACCAGTAAAAGCAAAAGTTGCCATGAGCTGGATTGGTGATTTTTTTGTTGTTGTTTTGTTTTAAACTGGGAATCAAGGCAGGATTCAGCTTGGAGACAAGCTGTGCACGCAGAGATATATTGTTATGGGTTTGTCTGACCTTTGAAGCCTGTGAACCTCTGTACACCGTCTTATATGATGCTGTTAATGCTATAGAGCATCGGTCGTAGCTGGAATGGGTGAAGTTGGCCAGTATTTGATTTTGCATGTTTCCAGTGTTGCAGCACTGGTGTGTTGATGCTCTTCGGTCATGGTTGCAGCAAGGTTTAATTATCATGGGGAGATTTCTGTGCCTTCAGACTAAGTATTTCTATTTTCACAGCCAGTTCCAGCAATAGCAGTGGGACTGGCGTTTCTTCTCGCACAAAGGTCTTCAGTGTTCTCAATCTGTTTTGGGGAATTACAGCTGAATTTCAATTATAAAAAATTTCAATTACAAAAGTATAGGTGACCATAATTCAAGCACAACCAGGCACAGAAGAGCCCTGCTCTTCCAGCTTGGCCAAGTCCATGTTTCTAGGACCCAGGCACAACTGCCAGCAGGGTAGATGTCGCCAATTTCCTTCTCATATCATTTGCAATGTTAAAAAAAAAATAGACGAAAAGGAAAATGGATAATAAAATTCCAACAAAGAGCTTATTGGCTGTTAATGGTTCACCTGCATAATTATACTGCAAATAATATACATTATCCATGCAATACTAATATTCACCAAAGATAAAGGTCCTGAGGTACATTGAGGACTTCTCAGCTGGGTTTAATATAATTACAAGATGAAATAAATGGTATTCATAAGAGGCCAGAACACCACCACAGAGCCTAATGAATTATTGATGATAACCTCCAAGATGACCCATTGCCTTTGATTTTTCTCTCATTCTTTCCCATTTTAGTGATGGAGCTTCTAGGGAGAAAGCCACTATTTAAATAATTAAGGAAGAAAAAAATATAAATCCATCTCTTTATTTTTGAAAAAATCCTGTGTTTAGGAAACAAGCAACTAAAAGCAATTTTGTCAGTCTGAATTTCTCCTGTAGGTCATATAGAATGAGGGTGTTTTGTCACATTTATTTCTCCAGAAACAAAATCAATTTCCCTGCCATTACTTCCTGACTTTGTATGATGCTTTGAGGTGGTAATTTTTCAAAGGTTAGTTCCTCACCTAATTTAGTCCAATGACTCAAGTCTGATACAAATATGGTCTGTAAAGTTAATATAAGAAAGTAATAAAAGACTGGGATCTGTGTTACTCCTTGACCTTAACACAGAAGTGTCTGGGACTGCCTGGTGATGCCAGTGACCGCAAACAGCTGATTCCTAAAAAGTAGAAAACAAAAAAACCAACCAAAAGATTAAGAGAAAAAAAACCTGGCTAGGCTGTTCAGAGTCTCACAAACAACTACTGTAAATTACTATTTATTAGCTTGAAATATAAGCACATTATTACCATCGTAAAAGGAAAAATGACACTAAGTATCTGGAACTCCACCCAAGGAGATAAGGGCAATAGAACCAGTTCTTAAGCTGGAAATGTTTAAACAGCATATTTGAATGGAACACCTGATGGCTGTGTGTACATCAATTAAATACAAACATAAATGCTGAAGGATAATGTCTGCTGCTCAGAGTTCCTTACCATTTTCATTCTAACCACAGACCAGATCTGAGCTAGAGTATTACTACAGCAATGAATACCAACCAGACGTAAAATGCTATTTTTAGTCTTTTTACTACTCCTAAGCCATTAACTGAGCCTTAAAAGCACAAGGGCAAAGCATTAGCCATACTAGTATTAGTTCCTATTTTTGACAGGGAGAAACTGAAGGATAAATCCTATATTTGAGATGAACTAAGAATAAAATTTCATCTCTTTTCCTTACTGATTTCAACGACTTCAATGACAGACGTGCTAGGCCATTTGTAAGTGCTTTTAGACTTCCCACTCCAGGTGTACATTATTTACAGTTGTGGCTGCAGAATGTCATGGACAAATTTAGAATTTCTGGATTAACTTTCCTCTTCACCCATTTTTTCTTTGTCTAAAAGTCTTTTCAGCCATGTTCTAGGCCTCATTCAATGTTAAACTTCCATTTTAAAGCATTTTTAAATGCCTTCATGTCTGGGTTATTTGGAGACAGCTCTGTTCCTGAGCCAAACAGGATGGATTACTTAGAGATTTTTTTTTTTTAGCATTGCCTTCTTTTGATCGGAAAGTGGAAATAGCACTTTGTCTATGCGAACCCAAAATAAATGCTGTTAATTAACACCTGAAACTCTTTTAAGACAGCGTTTATGTATGTCCATTAATGTGGTAGCATGAATGAAGCCTTTAGGAGGAGCAGGATTTCCACAGTAGACCTTTCAGTAGCTTCAGCCCTACAAACAGGTTTTGTAACATAAGAATCTCAGTATTTATGTTTTTTAATTTGTTGTTTTCCCTATTATTAACTTTTCACTGAGATTTGGATAAAGGTCCAATGTTTGAACCCCAGGAAAGCTGTGTGGTTTCTGAACGTGCTACACTGAGGTATTGTGAGCTTCTTTTGAAGGCTCATGTCCTGGGAAGCCCCATACTCCATGAATGTTACGTTTCTCTTCCCAAGGCAGTATGGAAGCTCTTTACCACCACCGCTTTGTGGAGATGGGCACTGGAACAGATTACCCAGAGAAACTTTGGCTGCCCCATTCCTGGGAGTGTCCAAGGCCAGGTTGGACGGGGCTTGGAGCAGCCTGGTCTGGTGGAAGGTGTCCCTGCCAATGGCAAGGGGTTGGAATGAGTTGATCATTAAAGCCCCTTCCAGTGCAAACCATTCCATGATTCTGATTTCTTTCACACTCATTAAAGCCTGTCTTCTTCCCTGCTCCATCCAGTGTCTGGGCAGCAGCACTGAGAGGATTTAGACATGGTGACCTCTGCTCATTTAAGGCATTTTCATCCAACAAGCCCACCTGTGGCTCTGCTTTCTCTCATTATTCATGGATGAAGACACAAAGATGCTCACAAAAGAACCTCAGCAAAATGATTTGTGACCCCTTTATTCCATGAGTTGTTCACAAGATGATTTACAGAGTTGGATTCTACTCAGCCTGGCGAAAGGTGAGGAGATGGAGGCTTACTTATCTGAGACAACACTAAATAAAGGCTGCCAAGGAGTGTGTGAGACAGGCTATTAGTGCCTAGTCACGGAAGGGATAGAATTGAAATTAACGCCTTGTGACCTGTCTGCTGCCAGGGAATAGTTATTAATTATCTGATCTGTCTGTACATTTTTTCCCCCAGGATCTCTCGAGCTATCTTGAGCTGAACCTGGATCACACAGAGCCCTGTGCCTTGATCTTGCAGATGCACACCTGCCTAAGGAACTCTAAATTTTCCTTCCTTCCTTCAGCAGTGTGCACAGTTTGCTCAGGTGACACTCTAGTTGGTGTAGTTCGTTTTTTCTTAGGCGCTGAAGGACTTTTGAAGGCGAGTAAAAGATCTGTATTTGCCACTTCTGTGTGTGTGATGTTCACTTTGAAGAGCAATCTGTTGTGCATGCCTGGTGTTTATTCTGTGAAAGAGTCTCCTTTTTGTAACAGGTCAGGCTGACTTTGTTGATTTGACTGCAGCTTCCACTAGCTATGTTCTTTCCACTCACTGGACAGCACTTTTATGACTAGTCATTAATGGAACATCAGTACAGCCAGAACTCTGAGGTATTAATAAAAACAGCAGTGTCATCAGCAAAGAATGTTTTAAGGGTAAATGCATTTTGTAACTTGTTCAAAGGCTTCCTGGTACTGCTTTGTTTGCTAACACATACACTGGAGGGCTTTAAAAGAAGAAGAGAAAAGAATTTTGAAAGGAAGGAGATGTTTCACAGCACTTTAGTTGAAATGGAAATAGTTTTTATTGCTCTCATCCTGTACCAGCCATGCAGAACAGCAGCAGTGTCCTGGAGGAGCAGCTCTGTCTGCACTCGAGGTACCTGCAAGGTGTGTGAGATCTGCAAAGCCTGGAGCAAACCTGTGGCAGCTTAAAATTGCAAGAAAACTCACAGGCTGTGGAGATGGAGGCAAGGAGGAAATTGTAAACAGGTCTGGACCCCGGGTTTTCTGAGACATGTTCTTACCGTGATGTCACACGGGCTAAGCTGCTCCTTGACAGGGAGCCAAATTGTGGCTGAACTTTCTGTGAAGTTCACAGAGGCATATGAAGGATGATGATGATTTCTTCCTGCTTTATCCTAGATTCCAATATTTCTGCCACTGAGGAGGGAATGCCTGTGCCTGACATCCTTGAAAGTAATTTGCAGGTTACTCAAGGTGGGAGGTACAAGATGCAGGTACAACATGCAGCCTGGCTTTTCAAAGGATTAATTGTAAAAATCACGTGGTGTTCCTTGTCCCACTTCCATTCATCAATGAAAAGACACCTGGGAATGTGGAAAGCCTGACTTATACATTTCTGTTAATGACAACCAAAACCACTTCTGTTTAAAACAAAGGGCCACATGAGCTGTGATACAGCTCTGAGTATAATTTAGACACCAGAGTTACTGCTACAAGCTGCTGCTCTTGTAGAAAGAACTTTTTTTTCTTTATTCATTTTTTATTTTGGCAAATAGTTTCTTCCAACACCTTAGGCAGGACTTACAAAGCAGTTGTAAAGGATGGCTGAGGGCTAACAAATGCAAAACTTGCTACTACACCAGGCAGAACTGCTTTGACAATGCCCTGCTTGCAGTTGAGCCTACAAATGCTGCTGCCTGCTAACTCTGTGCTCAGAGCATGAGCACATATTTTATGGACTGCTGTTTATTTTTAACATGCAATATCCATTTCAACAAACTTATCTCAATCTTTTCTCGTTTTAGTAGCAAATATCAAATCATGAGATACTGGTAATCTGCTGATGTCAGCCACTGGTGACGATGTGAAGCAGTGGGTTTAATTTGGGAGTTGGTGCACTGTGTAAAAGGACTGTGGAGGTTAGCTAGAAGGCTCATCTAACACTGGCAGTGGTCCTTGGGGGATTGCTACGGACAGGCAAGATGAGAATTCAGATAATTCCTCCAAACTTGAATATTTTTGCTTTATTTTTCACTTCATTTTTGTGTCACTGAGGGATCCTGGCTTATTCTTTACAAATCTTAATTCCTTGGATGAAAACCACTTCAGACCTATGGTCATACTTCTTTTCTGAGCTGCGTACAGCTCTGTTATATCTGTCCCAAGCTGAGGGAACTGGAGAAATATGGAGTTTCCAGGCTGCCCATGAAACACTCTTTCTTTCCCCTCGAGTCCGCTCCCACTCCTTCATTAAACTTGATTTCTTAAATTCTGCTAAGCACTTAGCTGATGCTTGCAAGGAAATCTGGTTATTTTTGTAAAGCCAAGTCTGGTTTTCCACCATGAGCATCACTTTGAATTTATCTGAGTTGGGTTTCACCTGCCATTTCGTTATTGAATTTCTTTGTCTTACAATGTTCTTCTGGAATTCTTTCACTGTCCCCATCCTTACTATTTTAAATGACTCTGATTGGAAATTTCATCATGTCACTACTTTCTCCTTTCGTGTTCTTTATGAACAAGCTAAATAGCACAAGTTTAAAGGTGTCCCTGCAGAACTCCACTTGAGACCACCACTTACTCCTGCCTACTGTGTTTGTCTTTTATTCAATAATTTATCCCTACTTCAACCTTTTCTCTCAGTTCCGGTTGCTGTGTTTCATTAAAGGCATTTGATGACTTTCTCAAAAGGCTTTTCGAAATCCAAAAAGACCTTTTGTTATCTGCAAATTTGTTGATCCCATTTAGGAAACTCCAAAAGGTTTGTAGGGCAGAATTTCAATTTGCAAATGCCACAGCAACTGTTCGAAAGTGTATCACATTTAAACAAAGGTCCACTTGACCTATTCCTTCCTACAGTTTCCAGTAATTTGGCTTATTCCTTAAGTGTCACTTAGAAACTTTTTCAGATTTGTTTTTCCTTTGGTGTTGTTTTTTTCCTCTTTTTTTAGTCCTCTGGTAAAAAGAAAGAAACTGCACTCTGGTAGTTGTAGCAAAACACCTTGTTCATCCTTGAGGTTTTTGCGGATTTCTTGATGAATAGCTTAATTTTTTGTGAGTTTCATGGTAGTTACCTCTAATAATTCTAGAGATTTGTTACCATTCACTTTGCCAAGCTATTCATTACATCTTTTGAAGGCACTTCAAAAGTTTCAGAAAGATAAGAGTGAGAATATTGAAGACTTTGCACCTTTTCCTGCATTGAATACTAAGAAAAAGAATTGCTTTATTTTCATGTCCTTTCCTGAATTTTACATTTTTAGTCCTGTGCTGGTTATGACTGGTGTAGAATTAATTTTCTTTATCATAGGGGCTGTCTTTTGGATTTGTGATGAAAACACTGTTGGTAACACTGAGATGGTTTTGTTTTTTCATTTCTTTTTCTTTTTGTTATTTTCCTGTTAATTACCATGCATTTTTCCTTTATTTTATGTTACGTTATGTTATGTTATGTTATTTTATGTTATTTTATTTTATGTTATTTTATGTTATTTCAATTATTAAACTGTTTTTACCTCAGCTCATGAGTTTTCTCACTGTTCCTTTCCCCCGTCCTGCTGGGAGGGAGGGTGAATGAGCAGCTGTGTGGTTCTTAGTTGCCAGCAGGGGTTATACCATGAAAAGTCCTCTCATCATTTGATGCTGTGGACTTTGTGTCAGTAGTGCTGTTTCTGATGTATTTGGGGAAATATGCTATTTTTAAAATACTTTTTTTTAAATACTCCTTTCATTTGTTACTCCAGCTCCTTTTGTGGGCCTTCCATTATTGTATTTTCACATTTAATGTGCCAGAATTTGGCTGCTCTTTGTTTCTTCTTTGGATACCTTTGCTTTTGAGAGATACCCTCTCATGTATAACATTTTTCCTTTGTTTCTAGGCCAGATCTTGTGTTCAGATCTTTGTGCCAACTCTGTTGAGCGCCACCTCTAAGGTTTTTATTCTCTTAGATAGCCTGAACTGCTTTTTAAGGGCTTTGTGTTTCTTCCTGCAGCTCCTGTTTCTGAAGATGAGCGTAAGTCCTGTGGATTTGTTGTACTTTGTGTGCTCTCCTGGGAGTGTGCTGCTGTAACATAAGGACTTTACTGAGACCAAACTGTGCTACAGTTCCTTCAGCTGAATACTCTTGGGCTAAATCCCATAAAACTAAAGGGTTGTTCTCTTTTGGGTGCCCTGGCCATCTCTTTGTGTTAATCATGGATTGCTTGGGTTATGTCCTTTTTTCCTCACCTGAAGATGGGTTAGTAAAGTTCCAGGTGCATTTCCAGCTGTCATTTTCTGTGTGATTTCTCACACAACCTATTTTATCAAGTGTTATCATCCTGTCTGGATGCTGCTTGTGCAGGTAATGTTGGTTTAGAGCCAAGGCTGCTTTAGTGTATGGCTTTATTCCCTCACCCCAGACATGGTAAAATCTGCTTGCTCCTTTCTGAACTTTGTAGCGTGGCATTGGAATGTCTTTCTGCTCCCAAATTTTCTAAATTTCTCCAAATATTGAAATAATTCAGGGCAAAAATTTAAACCAAAGTAAATGATACTCCTCTGCAGCTCCCTTCTGCTTCTTAGTCCTCCAGGCTTTCTGTTGCAACATGTACCCTGTGGACTTGATTCCCCTCCTGCCACTTGAGTGAGATGCCAGTCTTTGCTTTCCTGTGGGACTCTGTCTATTCTGTGGCTTACCCTTTATCTGAAAATAGACAATTTCCATATTTTCAGCCACTACTGTTTTGCCATCACAAGCATGTGTTGTCTTTATTTGCTTCCCCCACAGTTCCTTGGACAGGTCCAGCAGATCTCCTGGAGTGCCAGCGGGTGTTTTCCTGGCGGTTCTGGTCAAGTCTGTCACTCTTCTTGAGGCTGTCCTTATTCTAGAGGATGTACACTCAGTTCCAAAATCATGTGGTCCATCCCAAAATCAACCCCCCAGATGCTCACAAGGATGATGGTAGATTTTTGCAGTCACAGTGACCAACATCATCTTTCTGGTTTGGACTCAGAGCACACGTGTTTTCAGAAGGATATTCCAGAGGTAAGAGAAAATGTGTCTGTTTCCACAGGGATGTATCCCCAGTAAAATAATTTTTTCTTTAATGGTCTTTCAAACTTGCTTCTGGTGTATGATAATCCTGACATAACTCTGAATTTATATGCCTCTCATTTGTTGCTGGAGCAGGATGGATTTAATTTTCTTGGAGGTAAAAATACACAGTGGGATCCCTCAGGTGGTTGCTCCTGTAGCCCAAGTCCCCCTGACTTCACCCAGTTCAGCCACTTTGGACACCAGTGGGAAACACCAGCAGGTTGCACTGTGAGCTTGCAAATAATATTTTACAAAGAGTCTATTCACACCTTGCCCATTTCATGTGGCAAGATGGGTAACCCCCCTGTTATAGCTCGACTCCCATCTTCATTTCTTTATTTTGAGGAGGTGGTGGGGGTAGCCCGTAGGGGTCGTTGCATCTGATGAATTTATCCAAGCTCCTCATCTGTTGCTGCCCTCAAGAACAAAGGCTTGAACCTGCTGACTTTATTTCACCCATTTCTGAATTCCAACAGCAGCCCAAGTTAGGGGAATTTTTGTGGCTACGAGGAGAGAGAAGTCCTGGGAAACGCCGAGGAGAGTGTGGGACCTCCGCACATGGAGATTGGAGAGAAGGACAAAGAGAATCTGCTGGCAGTGGTTAGTCCTCCTGTGAGACAGGAAGGCAGGTTGAAGTGAAGTTAAATTCCTGAACTGTTAGATCTGTAAAGGCTCAGGCAATTTCTGAAAATTAGCTATTTTTCCCTTGTAAAGCAGCTATTCATTTCTACACATCAAAACCTTTCAAATAGAAAGAATATCTTCCTCCTTTGTGAGTAGGCAATGGTTTATGTTCAACTGGAGAACGTGGCACCTGCCTCCAATTTAATCTGAGGGGCTGAAGCTGATGGAAATCTATCTAGAAATGAGATTTGGCTAAGGAAGAAATTATTAAGCTATATTGTGAAGATAAGCAGGAGAACTCCTTATCAGAAAATGTGGATGATCAGGTTTCAAAAGTAAAATGTTCAAGGGGAAAGTAGAGAAACTAGTTAAAGGAGAAAACATTGAGAACTATGACATGTCCAAAATACAACTCTGGCTCTGAGCTACAAAATATTTGTGGGCTGAGACAGTAGTAGTGATGGGGTAAATATAATTCCTTCCTTCCTTCCTTCCTTCCTTCCTTC